>JAHWFP010271717.1:0-22141 GCA_023313725.1 Lithobius niger
TGATTGAGAGAAACCCAAGAAGAATTAAGGCGTCAGTGTTCTAAAATGGAAGAGGTCTCTCATAGTGTCCCCTCAATATCAGTGCTAACTGTGACTAACAACAGTAATGATAAAACTTATTTTAACAACTACGACCAGGAGTACAAGCCTCCTTCTACAATTAGTTCTTAATCTAGAAAAAGATCAGCGCAAGGTCAACCCGCACTGTTGCAGCCACTCTAGACTGTGAATCTCTCGGGTAGTGCCATGTTTGCTGTCGGTGCAGTTGCTGAGGCCTTGGGTCATCCAGTAGAAGCGCTAACTGTATCAAGCATCACAATCAGACAAAGTAGATTATCTACCGATTTCAACATCTCATCCCTCCGTTGACAATGGCAACAATGGTCTCTTGTAACAATGGTGTTCGGAACACTCTAACTATGAGCTACATAAATCATGGGACGATATCTCTCATACCACCAGGGATGAGAGATATCATCCCTCTCCACGACAATAGTCTAACATAGGTTTATCGAAGTAATAGTTTCGTTGTTGTCTGAAGGGGTATTTCGGAATCAAGCTCGAATGCAATAGCACAAGCAAATTTTATGCTTATTAATGCTTGTTGGTTAATATTTCTTGTTGTTAATATAGCCAGTGTCGGATTGGGCCGCCCAGGAATTCCCGGGAAGCTTCCCCCATGATAGGAAGCTTCTCTTAGAAATTTTTTTTTTTAAATAGGTGAAAATAATTCGTATGAAAATTACATCTCTATGCCTTGCAGGAACACTTTTCAAATTTACGCTAAAGTCTTTAAAAAATGCTAGCTTGTGGGGCTCCACCCTTCACCATCTCCCCCACTATAGCAGGAAGTCCCTGTGGAAAAAAAATTGGGAAACTTGAAAGGAAATCTTATGAAAGTTGCAACTCTTTGCTAGAAAACGTTTCAAATTCATGCAGATTTCATTAAAAATACTAGCGTTGGGACTTCCTTAGCATGCCTCCCCTTTCCCCATCCCTGTGATGTGGCCACGCATACACATAATTAAACGTTAATTGACTTTTATTTATTGCCGATGAAGCCCATTTGGCTCTCGGTCTTGTAATTAAACGTTTATTGTCTTACTGCATCAGTCATCACACAACGACGATAACCCAGGTAGCCAACAAAGGTTCTCTACTTTTACTTTTGTATTTTTGCTCGATTCCGAAGTATTCTATCACCGTTCATACCACGGAAACTCAACGCCTATTAGCCCCTTCAAACAACTTCTCCTAAAAAAATTTTTAAGAGAAGTTGTCTGAAGGGGCAATTCGTCGTTGAGTTTCCGCGGTATAAACGGTGATGGGGAACTTCGGAAACGAGTTACAATCAATAAACATAAACACAGAACAATGCTATTAACAATCAAATCTGCATAAACAGTGTTGCCCGCACAGTCCCATTGTCGAGCTTTCTGAGCAAATGAACGTCAACACGATCCGTGGTTTGTTGTGCGCGTGCTTAACAATAAGGAACAGGCTGAGATGTTGAAATCGGTAGATAAATACGATAGCACCCAACATTCTCAGGCTGAGATGTAACAATACTCGGGTGCTGCAAGCCCTTGGATTGTTACATCTCATCCCTCGATAGCCGGTTGATATCCTATACATGAAGACTCGTAGCATTTTTGTCCTCAGGACCATTTAGTGAGGGATGGAAAGCTTCAACGTGATATTGCTGGGGGCTGTGGGAAAGTTGATCGTTTGCTGCTATTGTTTCTGGAGGTAGTGAGAAAAACTCTACCGAAAGTTGAGTGTTCTGCAGGACGAAACCAAGCTAATGTCGGTCTACAAACTGTCAATGAATGGGATTTGACACCAGATACAAGCAGTTGGTTTTGATACTACTACTTCCAACATTGAGTTAAACGCTGGTGCATGTGACATCCATGTAGAGAGTCTTGGAAGAAACCTTGTGTGGATACCCTGTAGACACCATGTGTTGGAGATTATGCTTTCTAATGTTCTTTCAAGTGCATTTGGTTCAAGCGGGGGACCTGATATAGCAATTTACAAGAGATTCCATAAACAGTGGCCAAGATTACTTCAGCAAAGGAAGTGACAGTGTGTTAGGGTAGAAAGTGACTGTCAAATAAATGCCGACCTATTATACGGATACAAAGATGGCAAATCAGCTAAGAGATGATTACCTGGAACTATTAGAAATATACTGGAGCATCCTTAGTGAAGATTACGAGCTCCACGTGGCCTACAACATGGTCACTGAATGGCAAAGGCACTTTTCTCAATCAAAATATACCTGTTCCAAGATTAATTTAGACCTCCAACGAGAGAAGAGAGGTATTACTGAAGTCACTTTGTTTGTCCCACGTATCTATGGAACATATTGGAATGAGGCTCCCAAAACAGAAAAGGCTGTATTAAATGACGTGCACCTTCTTGAGGAGCTTAATCCCAACCGAGATATTAAAAGTGTTTCTACAAAGGCATTTCATCGTCATTTTTGGTTCTTTTCTGAACACTTAGTAAGACTGGCCCTGTTTCATTCACGTGTAAGTGATGCTACTAAGAAAGAAATGGCCAAAAATGTACAAGACTGTAGTCTCAAGACAAAAAACTTGGAGACTTGACAGCAAGACATTAAACTACATAATTCCCCTAAATACATTTGTGACTCAACATTGAGATAAACTATTTGGTCTCTTTCTCATAGATGGTCAACTAATCCAACTTGTATTGAAATGGCTGAAAAGGTGCACAAAACGAAGGGGGTTAATGACTGCGCCAAAAGGGGTGTAGTCCTTATTTCAAACATATACTCAAGCCTGACTAAAAACGAAGAACAAAAGCAGTAACTCCTCTATCTCGTTCATGAGCACAGACAGCAGTTTGCAAAATAAAAGAAATCTATTTTGATTGCTGCCACAAGTGTAAAATATTGTTGATTTCAAGTGCACAACTGTGTTTGATTGTTTTTTATACAAGTTACATTTTCGTTGTATGTAGTATTAATTTAGAAAATATAAAGGAGCCGTTTTTTGAATCTTGTTCTTCATAGCGTTGGCGTATACCCAAAATCTTGTAATTCATAGTGACCCCTAAATATTGTTCGATTAACACGAAATTTTACCTGAAATTACTATAAGTATATGTAATAAAGGCAGCTATATGAAGAAATTAATTTCCCCAAATAATTTTTTGAAGCACCCTAATACAGATGCATTAATAAAGGCTATTATTGTATGGTTTAATGGTACCGTACCCCCTTTTCTCAGTAGTTATTTGACACGAATATTTATCAGTTAAACCATGGGGTTTGGTGCAAAACGATGTAGATCAACCGTCAAAGCCATGATGAGATCAACAGAGGCTGGTACATCGTCGGTACTGTTACCAAACTACATGGTTAAACATCCGTATATGACTGTACACTGTTGTGACTAGTGTGTTTCTTCATTTTTTTGCATGTTATAGCACTGTTGCACGATTCATAATTGCTCATTCGGTGAAAAGAAAACAGAGAATTTACCCCATCACCCAGCAACCGAATTATTGAAAGGAAACAACGACTGGTCGTTTGGCTAGGATGCGAAAATTGAAACTAAAATAAAGTCATTCTGCTTTTCATGGTTTACTGGCGTTTTTTATGTTTATTATTTTAATGTTTTTGATGTTGAAGTATGTGGTATTATTGATGTTCAGGGACATTATTGTAGCTCCAACGAATTATTTTTAGCAATTATTCGCAGAAATTATGTCTAGGAGGTGCAAAATTATATCCTCTTATAAAAAAAGAAAATACAATTTGTTTATTTTTGCCTACCGTTTTTGTGAACTACCAAAACGTTGTAGGGTACTCGTCCCTTTTTTCCACCCATATCCTACCTGGTAAAATTCCATAAGACACAACTAACCTGGCCTAATCTACAATAACAATAACTAGCTTTAAATTTTTGGTCACTTGACCAATGGTTAGCAAATCTAAGTATTATTTTTTCACTAACCAGACATTACTTTGCCAGAAATTTATTAGCCAGAAATAATTAGGTTTTACCTAAATATAACTACTGGAAATAATAATTACAAATAAGAACTAGAAATAATTTGTTTTTATCATCTATTATACATGTGACGATGTACGTCACACTTTAGTTGTTTTACCGCCAGTTGATCAATGCTAAGAAGCATTGTTGCAGTTCAACAATAGTTATTACCGATTGTTGTGTACAGTGGTATAATGCTGAACACTCTTGTATGGTTGTCACCGAAAAAAAAAAGAGGATTAGGGAGGATGTAGTGAATTGTCCTCTTGTGTACAATTTACAACTCCAATAAACCTACATTTCTCACAACTATCTTTCATGCCTGATAAAGATCCATGCACAATATCTACGACAAACTGGTAGCAGAGCGTGGTTGAAGCTGAAAGATATGATCCTCATCTTGTTTCCAAAACTTTCACCTCATGGGCCTAAAAATCAACAGCCATTTTTGGAAGATCAACGCCATATTGGTATGACTTTATACATAAGTAGACTTGCCTCCATCATGTAAGAAATTATGACTGAGATTTTTTTCACTAATCATGCATAGCTAAAATCTATGGCTGACGAGATATAAGGAAATCGTATCTAATCTAGTGCACCTATATTAATCATGGCTAAAGCTGATTCCTACAAAGGCATACGATTTTTAACAAATAACAACTATTTTAGTTGGGCTGCCAAGGTTCGCTAATACTTGCAATCTAAAAACGTATTTGATTTGGCAATAACTCAACCCCTGCAGATGATTCTCCTGAGATTGAATGTACAACGTGGTATACTGCAAATAAAACTTGTCTGTCATTCTCTATGAATTATATGGATGAAATTCAAAGCCAAACTTATTTTGATTCCCGTCGGCAAGATCGATTTGGGATGCATTACGAGTAACGTATGCAGAACAAGGTGCAATTCAGGTCCGTAAGCGACGACAAATTTGTCATCAACTTACCCAAGTAAAATTGAAAAACAACGAGAGTATTGTAGAATATATTGCTAATATTTGCAACACAGCAAAGCAAGCAACTCATGCTGGACGAGTTATACCTGATAACGATTTGGTATTTTACTGCCTTAAAGGAATTCAAAGGCGCGAATTATCTGACGTAGTATATAATTTGCAATTACGAGATGCATTATCACGGGATGAAGCAGAACAATATCTTTCTGAATTTTCACCTGATCCCATTAGTTCTTCAAACTTTACATTTGAACCTTATAGTGCGAACAGGTCTAACCTAATTCGGGGTAGAGGCACCAGTAGCCGTAGGTTACAACGAAGTCTTATGCATAATGTTTCCTCAAGTGATCGTATTGAAACTATTAATAGTAAGTATAGAGAAACCAGAAGCTGCAATTATTGTGGAATTGTCGGCCATCTTGAAAGGGATTGTAGGCGCAAAGCGCGTGACTTTGGCAACACTGACCAAAACAAAATGGAGAAAACTATTATTTTTGCCCTGGGAGAGGAAGAAAAGCTGTTTCAGCACAGTAAGCAACAGCTGACAACTCGATTATAATTCCGTCTCCTTGTGTAGCTCAACAAGCAACTATTTGCAAATTTGCCGTTCAAGCAATTGTAATTAATGCAAAATATGCAACTGCAAAGAAGACAGGAGAAAGTAAGCCTGATCGTTGGAATTCTGATAGTGGTTCGTCAGGACACCTGACATGTCGCTTAGAATGGCTAGAAAATCCAAAGCCATTCAATCCCCATTCAGCTAGCCGGGAAAGATACACGCATTCGTGCCACCTTTCAAGAGGGAATAAATCTACGAACTCCATATGGAGAGGTAGCTAATGACAATGTTCTATATTCTAAGAATTTGTGGGATATTTGCTCAGCACTCTACTTCTCGACAGAAAGGGAGTCCATTACACTGGAGAAAACGAACAAATTCATTTTAACCACCCAGATGGAACACTTTTCGCAGAAGCGTTTGCAAAAGGAGATGCCTACATTCTACAAGCAGAAACAATACTACCTGATCGACCTAATGGATTATGCGAGGAACCAGTGAATGCACAAACTTCAGACACACATCAAACGATTCAACCAATTTTACCACCACAACGTGTTAAAGAATACAGTCGCAGATGCAGGAAAACTCAAATAACGTGGGAATTCTTTCACCGCAGATTGGGGTACGCCTCTCAAAGACGAAGGGAAAATTGTCAACCACAGTCTCCTTCGAGACCTAAATGTTCAGAAAGGACAAATTAAGGACTGCCACATTTGCATCGAAAGTAAAATGAAGACTTTACCTTTCTTTGGTCATCATGAAATACGAACAACAAGACCTCTTAATATCTTATATGTAGATCATTTTGGGCCTACAGGAAAAAAATCGAAACTTCACCATTTCTACATGTAACTAATTGTTGATGAATTTTATCCACGTTACTTTACTGCTTTCCAGGAAAAAAGATTAGATAAGATAAGATTTTTATTTTGTTGCCACTCAATGGCAGCGAGAAATGGTAAGGGTCCCAGAAAGGTTCCACTAACAACCATACTCAAAATTTACGTTTAGATGATAAGGCGTAGGAAGATAGAGTAAAAAAGAAAAGTCTGTCAAAGACAATGCTCTGGTCGTGATAAAAATCTGCAAAGGTCCACGTTCTTAAGTTTAGCCCTGAAAGCAGACGTGGCAGAGATGATGTCGGGGGTCAGGTGATTCCAAACTGGGACAATCCGAACCGAAAAGAAATATTGACGGCAATTACGGCTAAAAGTGGGTCTGAGTAATTTAAGGTGATGACCACGGGTATGGGTTACGTGTGACGGATCAAAGAAGGGCAAGGGAATATTAGTGTGATGATTTAAAATCTGATAAGTTAGAACAAGGTCAGCCTTAAATCTACGAAGTTCCAGAGAGTCCATTCCCAGGAGCTTCAGACGCCGGGCATAGGGTAAATGGCGCAGTCCAGGCAGAGCTTTGGTGTACCGCCTCTGCACTGACTCAACAACATCAATATCCTTAAGCAGCTACGGAGACCACGCCTGGCTGGCAAACTCGAGGAAGGGCCGGACATAAACGTAGTATGCCCAAACGAGGATGCTACGCCTACCTGAAGCGAAGCAGCGACGGACAATGGCCGATTGTCTGTTAGCCGCAGTGACAATCTTATGACAATGGATGGAAGGTTTCAAGTCTGCCCTGAACCAGACACCCAGGTCCCGTGCGAACTCAACAAAGTCTAGTTTGGAAGAATTTAGGGTATAAAAGGAATTTAAGAATTTCTTGCCACAAGTGAAGTGGAAACATTTTTTTACAGAGATGGGAAGTTGCCAATATTCAGCCCAAGAGGAAACTTCGTCAATGCATGTTGAAGGATTTGATGGTCATAATTTGAGAGAATTTGCGAGTGTACCTTCAAGTCATCAGCAAATTTGGATTGATCAACAAAATCCCGACGAACGTCTAGGTCATTAAGAAAAATCACAAACAAAATTGGCCCCAAGACTGAGCCCTGAGGGACACCACTGACAAGTCGGGACGGTGAAGATAACTTACCCGCCACAGTGACTTGCTGCGAACGATCAGAGATAAACGCGTGGATCCAGTTTATTACAAAATTTGGAAAACCAAGAGCTTTTAATTTAAAAAGAAGCTTGGAGTGTACCACAGATTCAAAGGCTTTACGAAAATCAAAATAAATCACGTCGGTGGAAATGCCGATATCGAGTGCCTGAGTCCAACAATCAAGTACAGTTAGAAGTTGGTGCGTGACAGATCTTCCTGGAAGGAAACCGAACTGATCGTTTAGAGTAATATCATTTTGTTTTAGGAAGTTTAACATTTCAGACTTAATGAAGGTTTCCATGATTTTACAAGGGGTGACTGTTAAAGAAATAGGTCGATAATTTTGAGGATCAGATGGATTACCCTTTTTATGAATAGGTACAACGTTAGCGGTCGACCAAGCTGGAGGGATGCTTCCGGTTTGAAGAGATTTAGAAAAAATTAATTGAAGGGGCGGGCAAATTTGATGAGCAATCTGTTTATAGGCAAAGGCAGATAGTCCGTCAGGACCAATGGAAGGCTAGCTTTGGAACGCAGAAGATATTTAAGAATTTGGTTTTGATTAAATAGATGTTTACAATCGCCGAAGGAATTATTTAGAAGGAGGGAGAACGGAGAAGCAGCAGGAATGTGGCTGTTGTTATCCACGACCGAGTTTTTCAGAAATTCCTGATTAAAAGCATTAGCTTTTTCGCGATCGTCAGAAATTTGGTTTCCATTTACAAGTAATGGTGGGATCGTTCTAATGGTTCGTGTTTTTTTTTCGATGTAGACGGAACAGAGCAGACATGTTTCCCTCGTTGAGAGTTTTCATTTCAAACTTAAGATGGAGTGCTTTGATGTTATTTGAGTAAGCGAGTTTAATATCCTGATATCTTGTACGATTGGAGTCGTTTTTGTCTTTTTTAAATCTTTTTCACAAATTCAGTTTTTTAGTTGCAAGTTTTTTTGAAAGACGATCCGAAAAGAGATTCCGATAAGAACTATTATTAACCATGGAAGTACAGTCTGCCATGTTTTTACGGATTATATTATGGAAACAAGTCCAAGCTACATTGACTGAAGAGGAAGTGTCAATGGCTTGATTCCAGTCAATTGATCCAAGACGTGACCGCAACAAATCAAAATTAATGCGGGCAGATTTCTGCGCAGTTGATTTTATGCTAGCACAGCCATGTAGGTTAAAAGTAAGAGAGTCATGATCACTCAGACCAAGAGGTTGGTCAAGGGAGAGATTAAAAAAACTGACCGCAAGTTGTCAGTAAGGATAATGTCGAGAATGTTGGTGCTACGCGTTGGCTGGGTTACCAGCTGGGTCAGACCGAAAGTCGCGATACGTTCAAGAAATATATTGTGAATACGGTCAGTAGCCATGCCAGCACTCCAATCAGTTGTAGATTGGTTAAAGTCACCAAGGATAAGGTTTGTGAAAGTGGGGTGGTAAGTTAAATCTAAAAAATCGCACATAAGATCCACCTGAGTTTCGCAATTGCCCAATGGGAGATAGCCGAGTATGCAATTTAAACGGTAGTCAGGAAGTTGGAAATTCATAGCCTCTGCCACCTCAGAAGCTGTAGATGCTATACAACGTTTTGCAGCCATCAGACAAAACGAGCTAAGAATTTGGATTATTACGGACAATGCCGGTGAATGGACTGGACAGATGATGGATAAATTCTTCATTGTAACGGTATCCAACACATTAGAACATGCCCGCAAACCCCAGCCCATAATGGACTGGCAGAACGAGGAATAGGCTTAATTATCGAACTAACCCGTAGTTTACTCAATCAAGCACAGCTGCCAGAAGAATATTGGGAATTTGCAGCATTTATGGCAGGCTACCTCCATAATTTAAGTCCATCATCTGTATTGCCAAAAGGAGAAGTACCAATGACAAGATGGGCTCCAAACCGTAAACGACCAATTGGAAAGCATCATCGAACCTTTGGTTGCGTATGTTACTACTATCTATTACCTTCCTACCAAAGACACAGCAAGCTAAGCCGTAAAGCCAATCCAGCAATATTCCTTGGGTATGAAACCGCAAGATCTGGTTATTTGATTTATGACCCAGCCAACAACGTCTTTACGCATTCTAGAAATGTACTTTTTTGTGAAGATGTCCCAGGGGATACATATTACACCAGCCAGCCATATTACAGAATATTCCATCCACAAAAAGAAAAGGATACAGCACTTCAGGAGTTCTCACTAGAACTTCCTAGACCACCAGATTCAGATGGACAACTGCCTGGACCTAACGAAAATGATGACCACCATCAAAGACGGCCACCAACGCCACCACCACCATTAAAGCGTCCACGAGGACGTCCTGAAGGAACTACCAAAGCCGTTATGGCTGAAAGAAGACGTCAAGAACAAGTGGCTACGCAAGCTAGCAGCATGAACATTCAATCCAGTTCATCGGATAAAGGTAACACGACCGATGATGATTTAGATGTGCCCATAGAAGCCAGAAATGGTAATGTAAATAAATCTAAGTCTGATAGCAACCAGGACACAATATATGTTGATCGTTTTACGCAAGTGTTGCCAAAAACATACAATCATGCTATTAAATTACCTGATGCAGAAAACTGGATTGATGCCATGCAACAAGAATTAAATTGTTTGTACAAGTATGACGTTTGGGATGTGGTTCCACAACCAAACAATGTTAATGTTATAAATACAAATGGGTTTACGTTAAAAAATTTAACCCTGATGGAAGCCTTCGCAAGTACAAGGCTAGATTGGTCGCTGCTGCCTGGGACAAATCAAAACTACCAGAGGATTTAGAAACGTACAGCCCAGTAGTGCGAGCAGAATCAATCCGTCTTACGATTGTGATAGCAGCCAGTAAGCATTATACGTTAACATTTTATGATGTGGCTTGTGCTTATCTTTGGTCGCCAATTGGAAACGTGCCAATGTAGGTATCGTTACCACCAGGATTTGCACCCCCCCCCGGGGGGGGGGGAAGCTGAAGCTCATGGTCATGAACAAATGCTAGTTTGTAAACTTAAAAAGTCGTTATATGGCTTGCCTTCGACTGGGAAAATATGGTATTAAACTTTCACAAATATTTTGGTCAGTGTTGGCCTTCGTCAATCAGAATACGACCCATGTGTACTTTTTGAGTTCAACGAATCGTTCTTTTTTGCTATTCAAGTATTTGTAGATGATGATCTCTGTACTTCTTCTGATCCCAAAGTTACTGATGATTTCTTGACGAAAATCCGTGGCAAACTAGATATTCTTCTCGTTGAGTCACAGTTATAGTTGGGATTGGAGATTGATACAACAGAAATTGGTATGACAGTTTGTCAACATAAATACATTTCCAGGATCTTGCATAGATTTAATATGACAGATTGCAAAGCTGTAACAACTCCCTGCGAGTCTAATGTAAAGTTATGTAACTTTCATGAATCTTCACCTGTAGATAGGCAATATTATCAGAAAATGTTACTATCAATAATGTATTTAATGTGTTGAACTCGACCAGATTTAGCTTTTGCTGTTTCGGCATGCAGTTTTTATGGTCATGACCCCAGAAAAATTCACTTAACAGCTTTAAAGAGAATTTTAAGATACATAAAAGGTACACAACATTTTAAACTGCATGATGAAAGAAACATAAAAGGTGTGTTGTGGGGTGCTTCTGATGCATCTTGGGATAGTTGTCCTGGAAGCAAATCAGTATCTAGCTATTGTATTTTTATTGGAAGTGCTGCTATTAGTTGGAAAACTAACAAACAGAATAATGTAGCATTAAGCACATGTGAGGCTGAAATGAACGCAATTTCGGAATTAGTAAAAGAAGTTATACCAATCAGAGGTCTGCTATCTGAACTTTGCAAAGAGTATGTTAATTATTCATTAGGTTTGTACAGTGAGAGTCAAAGTGCAATTGAATTAGTTAAAAATGGAGGTAATGCTGCATCTCGCCACTACTTACTTCGTGTAAATTATGTAAGAGTCAGATTAATCATGGTTGTGCCAAACTAGTGTTTGAACCGAGTGAGACATTAGTTGCAGACTGTTTAACGAAAGGGATTAATGGAAACAAGATGAGGAACATTATGGAAACTTTTTTTGGATTGTACTAGAGAAACGAAATCAGGTTTCATATAATTAACAAGTATTTGTTATTTTGTGAGACGGGTTTATTTTTGTCTTTTAATAACTACTGCTTACCTACTAAGATAGCTTATATTGGAACTTATAACGTTTTCTAACATGTGCGTGTAATAATTTAAACATTTTGTTGAAAAATGCGTTTTTGGCTTGCAAACATATTAAATAGTAATTTTTGACAGATTGTATTGAAAACTTTTTACTAACAAAGGTATTATATATGATTGTTGAACGAATTTATAAAGATACCACTGTCGCAAACAATTGGGGGTTTTCTGACGATGTACGTCCCACTTTAGTTGTTTTACTGCCAGTTGATCAATGCGAAGAAGCATTGTTGTAGTTCAACAATAGTCATAACCGATTGTTGTGTACAATGGTATAATGCTGAACACTCTTGTATGGTTGTCACCGAAAAAAAGAAGATTAGGGAGGATGTAGAGAAATGGTCTCTTGTGAACAATTTACAACTCCAATAAACCTACGTTTCTCACAACTATCTTTCATGCCTGAAAAAGATCCATGCACAGTATCTACGACAATACAAATATTATAATCAATGAGCAGTTCGCAATAGTTCATCAATAAACGTAATTTCTTATATTTAAATTTTAAATGTTTTTATTTTAATTTCAGTTTTGGTCAGTTTCTGTTTAAGCATCAATCTGCCTTTCGTGCTAAAGTGTACTGGTGTATGCCCTCTGTCAAAGGTAGACCAAAGTTATCGAACGCTTTTCTGTCCATAAACCAGTTACACGCATGCTTGGCTGCGGTCCAGTACTTCATTTATGCAGTCGTTTTGTTGTTAAATGTTATAGCACGGCTATAACAACGGTGGAGTGTTACAAAGGAAGATATAAATACCTTTAATGCATTGTTTATGAAAGGCGACCACACACTGTTCCTCATCAAACATCGTATTTTTATAGTGCTTTAGTAATTTTAAATTCGTCTGTGATTTGTGTATAGTCATTGTCGAACTTACTAGTGTTAGTGGAATATAACTGGAAGGGACAATGGGATCTGTTCAAATACCCAACAGCAACGTTAAAGAATGAAAGTTTGTTGTAAATATTAGTAGCAGCAATGCCCCCATGTGAACTGCAAGGAAAAGAAGCTACAAAAAATATTTGTGTAACAACAGTGGATAATTATAATGTTAAGGCAAGTAAAATGGCCAATGATATCCTTTCAGTAAGAAAATACCAAATATAGAAAATGGCAACCTTGTTAACCAATTGTTTAGTGTTACATTCGTCAAAATTAAGTAAGAAAAGAATATTTCCCACACTACCAAGAAAATTGCTTCTAAAACTCGTTATGCTCTAATTGATCAAACTTACCAGAACTTCCTTCGGCCATGCCTTCCGGTCCTTCACCTTTTACGGCGGCACCCGAACTAGCTCCGCTTCCATCCCACATTGGGCCTTTCCCAGAGGACACTACGCCATCGACACCACTGCCTTCATCATCCGGATCGCTTTCATCGCCAGCGTCCTCTTTATCGTCTTTATCCTCATCGTCGTCTTTGTCATCTTTGTCGTCTTTGTCTTCCTTATCATCTTCTTCACCTTTGTCATCTTTGTCGTCTTTGCCTGTAACAAAAATAAAATCTGGTAGAGTTTTTGTGTTGTATATTTAAATATAACAAAAGTTCAAGCAGTGTACGTAAAAGACAATTTTGCTGTCAACACCAGTATTGAAGCCACCTCACCAGAAATGTTCCACGCTCTTACGAAATTGAGCATAGTAGTTTGTATTGTCTGCTTGAGTTTCCACATATATGGCAGGTGTAATGGAAACATGTTGTAGATAATATAACCTACTGTGTACTCTAAGGCCTAAAGTTGAATCATCATGGCATCATCACAATGGAGAAGGTGGTGGTAGTAGGTATAACTTTGTTGACTTTTAGTCAATTCCTGTAGCCTTCAAACCCTGCAAGATTCTCAGCATGCTTCAGTAAATCCTAGGTGACATCACTGTTAATCTTATGAATGTCTTGAAGGTCATAGGGCTTTTTAACTGTCATTCGCTAGTCTTCTTTAGTTGATTTTTGATGGATTGCTTGATCTGCCTTTTTATTAGGTAAGAGGCCAGTAGGTTAGAGGTTCATAGAACTTTCGTTAAGATTGCACCTGGCTTCGTAATTACAGTGCTTAACCTGAGATCGGCCACTGTGCCTCTTCTACTACATCATTCCTTTGTTGTTTTTAAACAGTATTTCCTGGGTTTATTAACTGTGGCTCATCAACAGAATCTGTTTGGGTTATTTCTTGGAGCTTTTTAGCCACATCTAATATTAAAATTATGTTATTTTTCCGACTGGAGTATTAACATCATCCACTTTTTTCTGGCATATTGTAGACCTCACTAATAGTTAAACATTTTACTGCTTCTTGTTTATTTTTATCTTTTCAGTGGTTTAATTATTATTTCCTGCTTTACAGCCAGAATCATAAGGGAGAAAATAAGCTGAAATAAAAACTGAAAAACACGGAAACCCACCCCTACATTCAGATATCTTTCAAGCACTATCGTTACCCACTGTTTACAAGCAAATAATGATATCGTCCTGATTTTTGCCCTCATTTACCGACTTCTGTACTGTTTTTTTT
Source organism: Lithobius niger (assembly GCA_023313725.1). NCBI lineage: Eukaryota > Metazoa > Arthropoda > Chilopoda > Lithobiomorpha > Lithobiidae > Lithobius > Lithobius niger. Next base: position 14,317 of record JAHWFP010271717.1, read on the forward strand.
ATCAGTTTTCAAGTAAAAATATGTTTGCATTTTAATGAAAATTTGACCTAAAAACTTCAATTATCGATGACACCCCTTGCTTAAAGGTCAACATCACGTTAAACAAAACTAAGGGAACCTAATCCTTACAGAATAATTCCATAAAGGATGTCAACACTGTTTACAGTATCAGGAGCTAATTGCTTTATTCTATGTATTTTATGCCTTATGCTAATGATAGACAGCTTTTCTTTTTGACATTTCCTCTAAAAGTTAACTTTTTGCGTTATGCATTTTTACTAACCTTATAACCAACGATTAGTAAAGACTATAAAATTATGGCAAACCAGCCATGCGCCTACCATTTTCCCCAATTTACTTGCAGGAAATAATTAAACAGCCAATAGTTAAAGTGTTAATGTAATCTTTGTTCAGCTAGCAGCTCGATTTAACTTTAACATTCATGTCGCAGTGTTGCGGCAGTAGAGATTTCACTGATTTTATAACTACATACAATTTGTCGTGCATAATAATAATTGCAGTTGATTTTTCTATCATTTATTTGTAGTGAAACATAGAAAACTGAAGATTATCTGTTGCACGTTGATTTAGACATAGGCATTTATCTTGTCATATATCCTGTTTATTGTTTGATCAACCAATGCAACTGAAGTGCAGAAAATCTGTGCAAGTATTGTTAGTAATATTTCATTAATAAATTTTGCAAATTCAACTTTTTTATTGATGTGCAGTGAAAATCGGAGAAAAGGGGCTTCTTGACATGTCCGTCCAACTCTCTTTTGTCTGTGTATCTGGCTGCCTGTTTATCTTTGTCTGTCTGCATCCAAAATAACTATTGAACGTATAATCCATTACTGTCAAATCTACCATAACGAATATTTGCTTTGTATTCAAGTTTAAGTTAATAAATCAACAAAATTAGTGAAAGGATTTCATATTTTTTTTGTAAAGTATGAGATAAACTTTAACCCCTCTGCATTCTCGGTCTAAATACTAAAGCCTCATTCTTTTCAACATATTTTATGTTCCATTCTTGCTAAGGCAGAGATAAACTTGTCGACCAGCATTTCAAAACAGATCAAAATAACTTGACAATAAAAGTATTATACCACTCTATGCTCTGCCAAGTAGTGGGGTATTTCTAATAAATTTTTTGGGTAGTTTGGTTAGTATGATGTAAAATGTGATAATATTAACCCTCGGTCATTAAAGTAAACTTTAACACATAAATCCCTTTTAGGTAAAGACATCGTAAATTTTAGGAGTAAAATGAATCTAAAAAAAATCTGAAGTTTTTCAAAAAGGGAAAAATTCTTAAAGCAAAATTGTTACCGGTGCTGAGGTTAACTTGTAATATACCAGTGTTCTAATTGGACGATTGGGCGTAATTTTTTTTTACAAATAATACTACTGTGAAGAACTAAAAAATTAATTAGAATTAATTTTAAATATTTTTCAACGCCAAGTATGAAGGTGAAAATATAATACACTGTTATCACTATGAGGCCACTTCTGACCACAATATGCAGTTAAACACACAAAAAAATTATTCTGATTGTTTTTAAATACTTTCCTCAAGTTCTGCTGACAAACGACTTAGTGTAAAGATTCAGCCAAAACACGTATCACATTAACGACCTAGTGATTGCAAGACATGAAAAGCCATATAATACGAATACAGATAAACTGCTAAGGTGAAGTTGATGCATTTTGCCCCATTTTATATTTAACCACGTAAAAAACTTATTGCTTGTTGTTACTTACAAATTTTCACTTTTTATCTTTTTCTTTTTATTATAATCATTTTTGTCATTAAAAAGGCTCTCGAATTGAAATCTTCCCTTCATTCATTCACGTAAAAATAGTAAAAAACACAAGCAGCTACCAAAAGTAATAACAATGAGCGGCAGAGGGAAATATGACAGAGAACAAGTGGCGAAGAAGGGCAAAAGCACCTCTTCCCAAGCAACGAACTGGACACATGGGGGAATAATTTACAGTAATAACAACAGTCAAGCAACAACAGTAACAACAATAAAAAATTTTGCTGATATTGTGAAAGTTATTTGATAACTAACAACTAGCTGTATACAAGAAAGACGCACTAGTACCTGATTCATCTTTTCCTTTGCTATCGTCTGTGTCTTCTTCTTCTGGAAATATTAATTAATATACTGTATGACGGCTTAATGGAATTGAACGTATTCCTTTTTATCATTAAAAAATTGCAACTTTCTCTGTTAACAGTTATTAAATTAGAAAAGAGTAGGGGCCGATTTCTTCCACGTTCCCAAAGAAGTGCTGAAAATACCATATTTTGGGATTTAAGCAGTGTAGGTGCTTAAGTAGGCATTTTCCCAACAACCAGAAAAATGAACCTCCTTTCTAATTTAACTCCACTCCCACTTACCTCAAAATTATAAATTGCTAACTAATTTAAAATTAAAAGGCAAACTTATAGAAACTATATTACACAAAAAATGGAAGATACAAGGTTTATGTTTCAATCAAGGCATTTTTTCCTTGTTACACACAGTATTTCATATTTTCTCACAAGTTCAGTCTTAATACGGTTATCAACTAAAGTTAACAATTTACCTGGTGACTTACAAACATCCCGAAGCCAGAATAATAATTTATAACTCACAAGATAAATGGTTTGCTGTAATTTCTTAACATATTAAGACCTGCCATGTTGGAAGACATGACACACGGTGTATAACAATTAAATAAATTACTTTGACCTAAGTTTCAACCTTCGAATTTCTGTTTTCGTTGTAGGCTGAGGATTTGCTATAAGGCTAGTAACGTACAGAAGGTAAATATTAGTAAATTTTTGATACTTTGCTTCAGCATAGTATGATCTGCATGTAGCAACTTTGTTCATACTACCCCAGCCATACTATTTGTTTCGTTAATTCCAGTCTTGTTGGTTTAGATAATAATAATAATATTAATAATAACTTTATTGCCATAGTGAGAAGGGCAAGAGAGGAACATAGTTGTCAGTAATACTCTTCCCTTAGTATAAATAATTAGTAAATTACATGACTAAAAGAAGATTAAAAAAGCAATTTCGAAGCAATGGTGTAGACGATTGTCAACACAACTACAAAATAGTTTTGCGGGATGACTGTATGTCTACAAGTTATTAATCGTACGAAGTTATGAGGTAAACATTCCATCATGACCAACGTAGATACCTGTCCAGACCAATGCCCCCTAAGTTTTGCCTTAAAAATATTGAAAAAAGTTCCTGTAACAGCAATTTTTGGGAGTTCATTCCAGATATTAACAATACAGTTAGAGAAGAAGTATTTTCTATATTTTCGTGTAACTCCTGGTTCTATTACCAGTTCTGTGCTCAAATAAATACTGGCTTTCGACATCGCACAGGCCATGCAGGACGGAATAAATTGGACCAAGACCCAATTTTAGCTTGTGCTTTTCAAGAGAATTGGCTTGTACTACTATTAGCCGTTCATTATGACTTTTATACTTAAGACAGTTAAATACTTCGTAAATTATACTTAGGACAGTTAAATACTTTGTAAACCTTTCCTGCACAGATTCAATGTTGTCGATACCCTTAATAAACCACAGTGACCACACCGGACTGGCATACTCCAGGATGGGCTTACAAAAACGCAGAAAGCCTAGAATAAGGTGTTATGATCTCTTGATACAAATACATGTTTAATAATGGCTGCCCCTTGTTTTTCAGTTTTACAATATGGTTACAGTTAGTTCTTTTTAAGTCATAACTGAACCATACTGTTATGGTTGTGTCGAAACTAGTTGAGAGATGCATGACGTCATTTTCTAAATCGATTTACTGTTGCAGGCGAAGGTGCGCCTTTCAGAAAACACACGACGGTGCGTGCCTTTCAGTCCATTTGTCAAGTTTTGTTAAAATGGCAGCCTCTTCTACATCATCACAGACTATCGGTATTGGGAAAAACTGCATTGCCAAGCCAGGGAGATCATGTCCAGCATTACTCATTCCGGAAATTAGAGGAGGAAGAGTTTTAATTCCCTCCGTCGATTCAAAGTCAGTTTTAAATTCCAGAAAGATTTATACAAAGCATTGCACAAAGTGACGTAAGTGTTGGTGGCTAGGCTGACCGGAAGCACAAGAGACAGCGGAAGCTACTGCTACAATGGCCGGCTGCCAACTGAGTAGAACCAGTCTGCCAAATGGGCTGATACAAACACCGCACTTCATCACTGGGCTAAAAGCTCTTCATCAGAAGAACAGCCAGATCATTACTAATCAAAACTGGATTAACACCACTGACAAAGACGAGAAAAAATATAAGGAATGGTTGTTTAATAAAAGAAAAAGTGGAGCAACTAATAATCAGCGTAAACAATGAGATCGACACCGACAGATAACAAGATTCCCGGAGCTTGGCTTGGCATCCCGTTTAGTTTTGCACCTATAAACACTACAAAATAAATTTGCTGCCATTAACACAGAAACAATAAAGATAGCCCCCTCATTCCCTTAGACATCATGTGCAATGAACACGCAGTTAAATATAATGAACTAAGACATAAAGGGAAATAATACGCATTAGAATGAGTTCAGGACTGAGGGATGTATCAGCTCAGACTATTTCATTTTTTAAACTTGTTTTATTATTTAATTTTCTGTTTACAGATTTTCTAACAAAGTTAGTGAAATAGTAGTTCTCAATCCCTAATCTGAAATATTGTTTATTTACTGCAGTTGCAAAGAACCATACATTCATTGGATTGGTTGTTAAAAGTATAAGTTAATAGGTAAACTAAACAATAACTGAAACTTCTGCTATAAGAATTTCTTTCTATATTCAGTTATGCTCCAACAACTGTTAAAAAATTTATACTTTTAATTTTTTTTATTTCCGATAATAAACTTGGCAGTTGCCAAAATTTAACGCTGCAAAATTGGCAGTTTTAGCTGTCAATTAAGATATAGATAAGGGCTGGACATAACTCTACGTGATCTTGTCGATGACTCGTTATTCTATTTGTTTAATAGTTTACAAGGGAGGAACGAAGATGAACCATTCCATACCCGTTTCAGGCTGTCCCTATTGATGTCATACAAATTTAGCCTCTATTCACACACCCCCTTGCCCCAGCCCATGATCTTACAACTTTTACAGCTTCCTTTGAAAATGTCACAAAATGTCAATCCATTGTTAAAAAAAGACACTCAAGCTCGACGCATAAAACATTAAACACACTATTGTTTTTTTTTAACAATACATAACGTATTTTTTAACCTTTCATATCCCTACGATGAAAGGGAAAATAAATTCGGAAAAATGTTTTTATTATCATAGTTATAGATTTGCAGTTTGTATAAACACGATAAACTTGGGTTTGGGATCACAATTTTCTGGTGTAATATTTTAGGAAAAAGGTCGTAAAATGTAAAAATCTAATATTCCCTGCATACAAAATTGTGATATTAAAAAAATCATCACCCATCAAAAATGTACATTTTGCCCCCTCCCTCCCCCCAACTCTTTTCTGTGACATCAGTCAGGAGTGCTGACCATCCTATTTTCGTGAAACAAAGTGATCACAAATATTTTAGGAGGGGGATTATTTTTATTAGCCATTCTAGCAGTAATACTTATCAAAATTAGTTTACATTCGCTCAGCAAGAAAAAAGAATAATACAACCATTACAAACAAAACGTTAGGATATAATTTTTTTTAAATAACCTATATAAAATCTGAGTAGCAGACCTTTTTTTTAAGTTAAATTATGAGAGGTGTCATATTTGGTGATACTTACTTCAGAAGCAGAAATTTTTAAAGACAATTCAAACGAAGCAATTATTAACAAATTTGCAGTCAGTTCGGCAACTCAATGAATAATGTCGATCAAGTCAGTAAAATGAACTGGTCTAATATTATATAAATAAAAAAGATACACTTTTCTCAATAAGTTTCAGTGTACCTTAAGGCAAAGACATAAAAAATCCATTTTCAAAATGTTTTTAAGGCAATAGAATAACTTGCCGTAAAGTAGCTCAGCATAAATTGGCTCTAAGAAATCATTTTTTGTTGTTGTGGGAGGTTGGTTGTTTTTTATTTTTTGGCGTGGGGTGATCCACCCATTTGTCATATGAGTTGTTCCATCCCCCTTTTGAAATATGGCGATGATGGTTTTTTAATCTCAATGGCAGCAAAGACTGCCAAGGTGTAGCTGCCCCAATGCAGTCCAGTGATGCTTCGCAGCAATACTTTTCCTTCTCTCTCTATGTAGTTAATAATACTCAGCCTAGTAATGCTCTGTTATTCGGATTTTGTCCATATATGGCTCTGTGCTCCAGGCAAACCCAACCAATTTCACTCGTTTTGATACGTCACGTTCCTCTCAATTCTTACTGCTTCTGGTCTAAAGCCCTCTCCAGACAGAGAAAAATGTTGTGCAAAGTGGTATGTTACTACGTGCCTACAACATAAAAATTGTTGCAATCGTATGGTTGGTGTACCATTTAGGAACCGATATTGACGTCTTTGGTACACCACCAAAGGTGGTTCATCGCTGTGAAGCCACGAGCAGCCAGTCTTGTTAGGGCTTAAGTACTTAACATCTGAGTAATGTTCAAGTTTGGTATTCATCAATTTGTTCAGGGATTTGTTTCTAGCTGCAATACGAAAAATTTTACATTTATGTGCAGTTACTGATAATAATTGCCCTTCAGTAAAACATATTTCCAAAAGTTCAAGGGTTGTGACTTGTTCTTGATAATTAAATATGATATTAATTGATCGCTATTGGCATTTTCACTAATGGGTTTTCACTTTGTAGATCATAAATAATGTATAAAGATTAAACAGCAATTGTTCCAAGAGATGGTTCCTGTGGGACCCCACTAGTTACATTTACTGGTTCTGAAAGGACTGAACTCACAGTTACTCATTGGGTTCTGTCGAGCAAAAAGCTCGTTATCCAACATAGAATATTATAAGAATTCGCTAAGCTAGCTACTTTATATAACAACTTTTCGTGTGATACCGAATCAAAAGCTTTGGCATAATCCATCATTATCGTGTCAACGGATGCCCCCTCCTCCAGTGCAGTTGTCCGATTATACACGCATTGTCACAGCTGAAGTGTTGTCGATCTTCCGGATGTAAAACCATACTGTGATGGGTCCAGCAATTTGTGCTCCTTTAGATATTTGATCAGCTGTATGCAAATAATATGTTCCCATCCTAAACATAGTATTGTAGTGATATTGGTATATAATTTAGTACCTTAGCTGCATTGCTCCTCTTGCAAAAAGATGTAACAGTTGCCTCCTTCCAGCAAAGTGCCTCCTTCCTGGTCACTTTTAATTGCGGTATTAAAAATTATAAATAAAGGTGTGCATAACTCGGACATGACCTCTTTGTAGAATACTGAAGAAAAACCATCTGGGCAACCTGAATAAGTATTTCTTAAGGATGCAAACACTTCCTTTACTGTTTATGACGTAAATTTAGTATTATCAAACTTTGAAACCGATTTTAATGTTAACGGTGGTAAATTAGCATTACCAATGGCGAAATTATTTGAGAATAATTCACGAATTTAGTTGCTACCAATATCGTAACGTTTTGTGCTAACTCTCAGGTAGCAAGAATGCTAGAATTGCAGCCAACAGGTTGTTCGTCATATTGATCAAAATGTAAAAATATTACGTTTTTTACATTAAAAAGTTATAATGCGAGGAATTCTCTAACTCTGTTCACCTAAAACTTGTACATCCATTCCTCGGAAATTCGAAACATGCACTATTTTTAGTGGCGTAATTACATCTGCTAACCCTTTTAA
>JAHWFP010271723.1:0-16699 GCA_023313725.1 Lithobius niger
TGCATGCTTTCTAAACCTTTACTTTCCGCCTTTATTTATGATACTACAGAAGATGAATACGCATGGCACCCCAGCACTCCAACCAGATCATTTTAGGTCTCCCACCAAGGTGTCGAGTTGCGTGGGTGAGGGTTGGAAAGGGGACAACCGACTTATCGCCCTGTACAAAATCGCGTAATCGTCCCAGCGTTATTACGCCAGGAGCCAGTGAGACTGTGGACATAAGTGTCACCAAACCAACAAAAATAGGGGGGGGGGGGGGGAGGGATGGTAAAAATAATGTTTGCCAAATTTTATGACTGCTAAAGAAAAAAAAAGTTGCTTTGCACACACAACGTGTCAGTACATCTGTAGGAGACCTGCGTTGAACTCAACTGAACCAATCATTTCGGTAAAATTTAACTTATGCAAGTAAATTATTATTATTATTAGGCCTACAACTGAGTTCTGAAGATCTATGTGTTAGGAGGTCACTATCATTAAATTGGCGGCAGCCACTGTGCCGTGTAACTGCTGTATTTTTGGCCTTCAATAAATGCTCAAGTAATGTTTTAACTTGCAGCTGACTAGTGATTAAATTCTCCAAGTTACAGGCATTAAATCACGTCTGTTGAAACATCCCCCCCCCTTATCCTCGCCGTGATTTCAGGGTAACGACGGGGAGGAATGCTAGCGATCTCCGTATGTGACCTTCTTGCATTGTTAAACACTAGTTTTGAAGTCGGGGGCTCAGCAGATAATGCCCTGGATTGAATTAAATGAATGTTATTTTAGTGTAATTAATCTAGATTAACTCACTGTAAACTTTAGTGTCAACTACTAACCCAGTTATTGCGTTAAGTTTGAAATCTAAGGCATTCTATAGTTTGTCTTATGTTAATTTTATTGATGCATGACCCTTCTACAATTGCAATAATGATTTATTAATTTTTAACCTGCCCTTAAAGCATCTCACTTGAAGTTCTGTTTAAATGTATGTTAGATTTTTCGTACAAATCTAGGATGTTTTGGGGGTTAAATTACTCTTTACTTATGTCTACAAACATAATGAATTTTTTTCCTAACCGTCACTTCGACAGAGAACACGTTATGGAATTGTTTGAATTAAAGGATCATACTAGTTGTCCGCCGCGAAGTTGCATGGCGGCCACTAGCTTTTGATACTTTAACATAAACCAGAGTGAGCGGATTTCACGATGGAGGAACATCTTTGCGGCGAAAACAGTTTGAAAATTGTTGAAAGTGGACAGTGTTTGTGTCCTGACAAACAATAGTTGTATTTGAATTAAGTGCATAAACTGTTTCAGTGTAATAAAAGTACGTGAAAATAGTTTCCTTCAGCTGACTATTACTACTACCATATACTGGCTACTGACTAATTCCACTTATATAAAATAATTTATGAGACTGATATGAACGAAATTCGGTATTCAAGTCACTTTTAACTCCAATACGTGCCTTTTATGGTTTGACGTCTGGGGAGGCATTAGCTAAAAAGATTGCAATCATTTCTAATGATATTTTCATGTATGTCGGGAAAACGCCACCGGTGATTAAAATAACATCACTCTTTATTAGTTAACGAGTAGCAATGCAAATTGACTATCACAAATAATCGGCAACACCAAAGTTTTTGATACAATGGACGCACTATTTATTGTCGATGATTGTGGCTTTGAGCTGTACGCGTAAAAATCGATCAGGGTTACCGCACCTTCATAATAAAATCCAAAATCGGATAAAAAGCGAAAAAAAAACCCAACTGGGTACTGGCAACCAAAAAAAAATAATAAAAAAAATACACAAGTGATATCAGAAACTAAATCCACAAGGGTGAAAGAACCCACTAAGTTTCAGCCAATCAAAGTATTGATATCAGAACAAAAATGGCTGCCACCAAGTTGCTACATTTATAAACCTAATCCCACCGAGTATTAGTGATAGAGGCCCTAAAAGGGGATCGTGAATGCTTATTGCTTACCCATTGCCCTAAAAAGTAATTGCGAGACATTACCAAAGTAAACACGGGATTTATTCCCGTTTCAGGAACACAAAACGTTAAGGGTTACATTACCTACATTCTAATTATTTAGGTCTAAAAGTTAGGCCAACTTTCTCGGTCGGCAGCTAGTGAGGAAGTAACTTCAGGCGGAAAAACGTCACTTCCCTAGCAGCAGGTTCTAAGTTCTGGTTGTGAACATCTGCCCATGTGCAGATGTTTCCACATCCTGGCACTGAACTATTGGCCACTGCTGGCTGCTACCACAGTGGACCTTAAAAGTGCTCCTGTGTCTCCAACAAACTCCCCCTTGACACCAGTACCTAGTAGGCGAAGCGGACATGAAGTAGATTAGTCAAATGCACTTGACGCACACCAGTTTGTGGCTTCGTCAAGCAGTCCGCTATATTGTTCTGGGTTGGCACGTAGTGGACACTAATTCTTCCTGCATCCACCTTCTCTCTTACATGGTGATAGAGAATATCTATGTGCTTCGTCCTTGAACGTTCAACATAACTCACAGTATGTGCTCTGGCGCTTTGCGAGTCCGTGTAGACTGGTACTGCTGTCACATCTTCAGGCTTCAGCAATCCTGTTTCCTGAAGCAGTTCCTGTGTCCACAGACTTTCCTGTACAGCTTGGCTTATGGCTTTGTACTCGGATTCCATTGACGACAGACTTACGGAGCTTTTAAGGTTTGACTTCCATAAGAACGGTATCCCTCCATACGTCACGACGATTCCTGTCATTGATCTTCTATGGTCCAGATTGCTAGCATGACTTGCATCATCATAGACCTTGAGTCCACTGTCGTCTGGATCTACCACAAGGCTATAATCTCGGGTTCCTTTCAGGTAGAGGAGAACACGCTTGGCTGCTTGCCAGTCTGGCTTGGGAGCTGTTGCATGCTGTGCTAAAGTGTTTACTGCATACGAGATATCTGGTCTCGTTCCATTGGCTATGCAGGAGAGGAAGCCTACAAGTTCCCGCAGAGGAATCTTCTCCTTTCCTGATTGTAGTTCCTGAGCTTCTCCTGTTCTGAGTACAGCTGGTGTGACCACGGCACATGATTCATCCATCTTGAAACGCTCGAATACTTTGTCAATGTAGTGAGTCTGATTCAATGCTAGCTCTCCTGAATATGTTCTGAAAAACTTTATTCCTAATAGGAAGTTAATCGACCCCAGCGGCCTGATTTTAAAACTTGAAGTCAAGATCTTCTTGGCTAGTGCTCGCATCTTCGGTGTCGACGTCAAGGCAATTGTGTCATCACATACACAACGAGGATACATATTCCGTCACCTTCGATGATGACAAAAACGCAAGCATCTGTTTTGCATCTATACATGCCGTGCTTCGTCATTTCCTGTGCAAAGCAAATATTCCATTGGCGTCCACTTTGCTTTAGCCCGTAAAGGCTTCTAATGATGTGGCAGACTTTCTCTTCAAATCCAGGTACCTCAAATCCTTCTGGCTGACGCATAAAAATTTGCTCCTGGTCTCCCAAAAATCCATTAAGATATGCTGGTTGAATATCAAATTGGTCTATGTTGTAGCCTTTAAGTACCGCTGCTGTGACGAGGAGTCGTATAGTGGGTAGGCTGGCAGTTGGACTGTAAGTCTCGAAATATTCGACGCCATATTTTTGTGCGAAGCCCTTCGCTACCAGTCTTGCCTTATAACGCTCCACTTCCCCTGACGCATTCTTCTGAATCTTTAGGACCCATTTACTTCCTATGCAGTGTGCACCTGTCGGTAGGTCCACGAAGTCCCAGGTATGATTAGCCTCTAGTGCTCCATATTCATCATTAAGCGCGACTTTCCACAAGTCGGCATCAGGACCCGAGAGTGCCTCTTGAACTGTGTTGGGTTCAACTGGATTGGCAAGAAATAAGGCTAAATGTTCATTTATTTCAGGCTCAGTATCATTGAGTTGTCCATCTGGATGCTTATCCCCTCCCAACGGTAGCTGAGGAAAGAGTTCTGGAACGTTAATCTTTTGGGACTTGGCTCCGCTGCGAGTTAAAGGTGGTGACTTAAAAGGTTCAGGCTCAGATGACCTTGGAGGCTGAGCTCCTAAAATCGTAGACTCAATTCTCATAGGTTGGGTTGTTGACCTGGAAGTATCAGTGTCCTGGGATATAGGTCTAGGTTGTACCTCATTTGGGGCTACTGTCCTTGACGATCGAGCTCCTTGCTGTCCTTTGCTAGTGTCTGGAGTGTGCTGCAGTCGATTAACCACTGGAGTTGTTGACCCTGAAGGGCGGGCTCCATTACTACCGGGTGACTTGGGATGTCCTACTACTGACGTAGATGGCCCGGGGAGGTGGACTCCTCTTGTAGGTGATCCGGATTGTACAGTTGCTGGGGTAGTTCCCCCTGAACTAGGGGTCTCCATGGGCGGTTCCAGGGTCTCAAATACTGAATCGAGTAACTCCATCCGAGTTTCCTAGGTTTTCCATTTAAACATTGAGAACCCATTACGTCTTCTTGAAACGTGACGTGTCAGTTTACTATTATCACACGATTTTCAATGTCGTATAGTCTGTATGTACGGGAATCCAGATCATATCCCAGCATTATACACACAATTCCTCTTGGTTGCAACTTTGATTGTTTCTTGGGTGCTTTTAATGCAAAACACAAACAGCCTATGCTGCGAAAATATTCCACTGTTGGTTTATAGTCAAGATTAAACCATAACTGTCTTGGTGTAACTAACTTATTTCTTGTATTTGTGCAGTGATTTTTAATACATGCTGCTGTGTTTACCATTTCTGCCCAGCAGGCAACTTCGTTGAAACGAGGGTGCTTCTTACTAAGTTCATTATAGAAAGGTTAAGTCTCTCTGCTGTCCCATTCGAGCTAGGAGAGTAGGGGGGCTGTACTCGTGTTTAATGCCTCGTGCATTCATGTAGGACTCCATCTTGGAGTTCTGGTATTCAGAACCATGGTCACTGCGAAAAACTTTTAATTTGCAACCAGTTTGCGCTTCAGCCATCGTGACGTAATTTGTGAAGTGCCCATATAACTCATCTTTCGTTTTCATCAAAACAATGGTCACGTATCTCGAATAATCGTCAGTAAATGTTGCAAAGAATCTACTACCCGCTAGGGACGCTACTGGAAACGGGCTTACGCAGTCGCTGTAAACAATACCTAAGCGCTCACTAGCGCGTGTCTGATTGACAGTAGTAAAGGGCCTGCGCTTAGCGTTTGCTTCAAGGCAATTACTTCAAGCACTTTTCTTAAGCCTAAGTGAATTCTGTGTAGTGAAACCTCTTAGTGCTCTACTCTGGGCTATTTTTCTCAACGTTGAGAGAACAACGTGCATGAAGCGATTGTGCCACAAAAGAGTATTACCCGACAAAACATTTGCAGTAAGTACGTTTTGAGTGTTAGTACGTGTAATTAAAACTGGGGGCACCTGCCCTTCTTGCGCATTATTGTCCATTTTTGTGCTAGACTGTTTTGCAGGTTTAACGATGCTGAGTTGCGTTGTATATTGACACTTACCGGAATATCACTTTCATTTAACGGCCTAGTTGTATTTGCATAATTCAGACGTGGTATTTTAAACTTGAAAACTATAAATAAACCACATATGTATTGGGCGTTAAATATCCACGAGTTTGTTGGCTTGTGAAAAACTTCACACTTATTTTCATCAAATACCAGCTTAAAACAATTTGTCATTGCTTGCCCAACTGAAAATAAATTTACGTCAAACTCTGGTAAAAACAGAGCGTTTTTTAACGTTAGTAGACTTTTATTTATTTGTAGAGATACGCTGCCTGCTAGGTTAGTTTGAACTGTGTTCATTTTGGTGGCACACTTGACCGTCTCGGTCTATACCTGTTTTAGTTCATTAAACCAATTTCTGTTTGAAATGCAATGTTTTACTGTTCCAGAATCGAGTATTAGTGCGTCTTTCAGATTCCACCCACTATCAGAAGCTAATGCTTTTACCTGCTAGATCTTGCTATATGTTACGCAGCTTAGGTTAGTTTTCCCTCTTGCAGAATTACTCCGGCCACGCCCATTGGATCCTCTCCAGGATCGACGGGCATGAAAATTACCTCTCGACTTTTCTTGATGCTGCGCTTGATTTAGGTTAGGTTGAACAGGTAGGCGTTGATTAGGGTCTGAACTACACGTAGTGGCTCTATGTCCAATTCCTTGGCAACGCGAGCAGACTGTACTGGAAACGGCTTGTCCAGGACGTACGGGCCTTGCCAGGTTCGCTTGTGATTCTGCAAAAGTACGGGGATTAGTAAACACTTGATTTTTACTCTCGTACAAAATCAGCAAATGTTCCAAGTCAGCAGATTTTAATTTGTCACCCTTTTTTAGCGGTGCTAGGAAACTTGTTATCAGGGTATCAAACGAATTAGGCAAACCTAATATTACGTAGCATGCTTGTTCCTCGTCATCAAGCACTCGTCCAGTATCGCTGATCTGCTGAAAAATAGTGCCTAACGTACCCAAATATTCAGCCCCACTCATGGATTCCGTTTTTCTTAAGTTATGCAACTTTCTACGTAATGCAATATAGTTTAGCACATTTGACGGTTCTTACCTTGCCTTTAAATGGTCCCAGATACCCTTTGCAGTATCCAGTGTTTTCGGAATTTGAATTACCGTGACATCTATGGATAACATCAGTAAACCCATGGCTTTTTCATTGGCGGCTTCCCATTTTAACAAATCTGCCGCAACGGTTGGTTTTACCTTGCCTGTCATTAATAGCTCCCACGATCCTTGATGTCGCATTAACGCTTCAACTCTTGCTGACCAAGATCCGTAATTGTTGCCATCTAAAAGCTGTAAATATTGAATATTCACTGCCATCTTGCTGACGTCACACATTGCCATATTGTTAACTCTTGATCAAAACCCTTTTGCTTTCTTATCCTCGAAATCCTTTTAAAATTATACGGAAATAGCTTTTTACTTTTTTATGTGCTGTTATGGTTCAGCATGACTCCCTCTAAGTTTGCTGCCGTCTTTTCTGGCTTGCCGGCGAAAAAATCTTCTCCTTGAATGTGGCTCTTCTTTTTTTTGCACTACTTGGTAACGTCCGCTTTCGTCTTTTCAGTCTTGCTAAATTCGGTGAAGGTGAAAATCCTCGATGAGTAGCATACAAGATTTTCAAGAAACAAAAAATAAATTTCAAATAGTTAGTCTTTAAAACTTTAATCCCTGTTTGGGCCTATTCTTTTGAAATTTGAAAGACTGACGGTTTGGGGCAAATTTTTGGCTTGAATTATACTAAATTTGAGTAAGCTAGGTTTTATTTTGAAAACATTTTTCCGACGCTCTGGCTACCAATTGATAGAGGCCCTAAAAGGGGATCGTGAATGCTTATTGCTTACCCATTGCCCTAAAAAGTAATTGCGAGACATTACCAAAGTAAACACAGGATTTATTCCCGTTTCAGGAACACAAAACGTTAAGTGTTACATTACCTACATTCTAATTATTTAGGTCTAAAAGTTAGGCCAACCTTCTCGGTCGGCAGCTAGTGAGGAAGTAACTTCCAGGCGGAAGAACGTCACTTCCCTAGCGACATGTTCAAAGTTCTGGTTGTGAACATCTGCCCATGTGCAGATGTTTCCACATCCTGGCACTGAACTATTGGCCACTGCTGGCTGCTACCACAGTGGGCCTTAAGAGTGCTCTTCTGTCTCCAACAATTAGTTCCGACGTTAAATGAAAAACTTGGCCAATGATACGGGTTGTATCAGGTCAGGTTTGTAATTTAACCTTTGATCTAATACTCGGTGCGATTAGCTTAGCTACTGATCTAGCAACTCCGTGGCAAGCATTTTTGTTCTGTTATCACGACTTTGATTGTCTGAAACATGGCGGATTCTTCACCCTTGTGGGTTTTGTTTCTGATATAAACTACGATGCAGAAACACAGTTAGGATTTTGAAAACTCCAGCATAGCTTCACGTTGCTACCAGCTGTTGTAAGAGAGATGAGGGGAGTTGGTGAGATTGCCTTTTATTAAGACAACAAAAAAGATCAGGCCAAGAAAGTCAGAATCTCAATCTTCGTGCTCTTGACGTTACACGACGCTCTCCTGCAGGTCTGCGCTACAGCTCCAGAGCGTGCTTCGCCCACAGGGTATTTTAAAGCTGGATGACAGCGATGACAACCGCACATGAGCACAAAATCTGGCCAAGAAAGGTATCTTCATTGAGATGACTCCAGCTTAAATGCCCTGTGGGCAAAGCACACTCTGGAGCTGTAGTGTGGACCTGCAGGAGAGTGTCATGTGACGTCAAGAACACCTGGCTGTGAGATCCTGCTTTTTTTCGCCTGATCGTGTGTGAACGCATAGTCGTTCTCGCTGCGATCTGCTGTTGCCCAAGTTGAAACCACAATGCTGGAATAAAAGTCAAGTTCGCCGTCTTCCCTCATCTCTCTTACAAAAGCTAGTAGCAGTGTGAAGCTGTGCTGGAGTCGACAGCTACTCGATCGTGTCTCGCGAAACACATTGCAGACCAGACCTACAACTGTGGAGCGATGCCACCACTGGTCGTGCGCTTTACCGACTGCAGCTGCACTGCGGGTTGAGCTCGGCTCTTGACGACCTCCCATTGTGGACCATTGCGTCCAACTTGTGGGGCAGACTGCCTCTGTTCTGCCGGCCTTATACGAAGCAGAGAGGAGTAGTAGCCAGGTGGATGGGGGCTCTTCCGACACTTCACGGTATGCTATCTTTGGCTGGGGGGCGGGATTCGTTACGAAGGTTGTTGGATATTGCCAGGTTCTGCAAGTTCACGAGGACACTACTTTAGGTCGTACCCTGCTAGCATTCCCACTTGTATTCTCTTGCCTGGGTCATTGGCACCATGGTCCCCTTCTGACATGATGTCGGAACAGTGGTGTTTTCAACGTCGTCCTTTGTGCTCAGTGATGGAGTGATTGGACTGCAAGTGCTCCGGTGGTGCCTCTGAAGTGCTTTAGTGGTACGGTGCTTCAATGCTTCAGTGCATGTGTGGTGCAATGTGGAGTGATATTGTTGAGGCTAATTCCGTGAAACGATCTACTACCAGTTTAACGCATAAACGTAAGAAGGCTACTGAATATAACTCACATTTAATTCGAGGCTATGTACAAAACGTTAGAAAAAAATACATATCAAATAGAGGGTTCAAAAAGGGCGATGTTGGTCCTTGCCTAGCGCCAGTCGAAGTGCAGATTTTTGCAGCCCTCACGGCTGTTACAAATCTCGGTAACCAAGGCAACCACCTCTTCAGCAACTTCCGTTACTGGGTTGCACAACATCTACCGGATCGGGGCTAACGGGTTGTCACCAATCCCAAACTTGCTCACACAAAACATCAGGAACTGGGACTTCCAAAAGTGATCATTAGCCCCTGTTGTCACACTAAGATTGCCTTATTGGCGATGGCCAATTTGGGACGTCTGAACAAATCCCCTCTGAAAACAGGGCTATTATCTGCAATGACAAAAACACATTAAATTAGTCAAAAAGTTGTGTCTGACTCCCGACTGTGGTTTTTTTTTGTCAGAATGTCAGAAGGGTTCAACTTTGTAGGCACATATTCAATGTTGACACTTTAGTCCTCATTTTTCTCGCGCACATGGTGATATATAATATCGATATGTTTGGTGCGACCCTTCTCTATGTAACTCACGGCGTGTGACCACGCACTCTGTGAGCTGGTGCTTAATCATTTGTTCGGCGAAACGGATACTCCATCTTCGGCCAGATTCTTTGAGCCCGTAGAGACTGCGTGTTATTTTTCAAACTTTGTCTTCATGTCCAGGCTCTTTAAAACCTTCTGGTTGGGCCATATAAATTTCTTCTCCGTCTCCCGAGGAGCCGTTCAAGTATGCGGATTTAACGTCGAATTGGTCCACAAAATACTTGTTCTGGACTGCTACGGCTAAGAGCAGACGTATGGTAGGTAGTCACGCGTGTAAGTTTCATAATATTCTGTACCATATTTTTTGTCAAATCCTTGGGTCACTAGCCTTCCTTTACAGCGTTCCACTTCACCTGTCTCTGTCTTTTTAATTTTCAGTACCCACTTGCTTCCTATAGTGCGGGCACTTGGAGGGAGGTCGACGAGTTCCCAAGCTCCGTTTCCTATAAGCGAACCATATTCATCATTCATAGCAATACGCCATTGATTCGCATCTGGGTTGGACATGGCTTCTTTCACATTTTTCGGCTCGTTCAGGGCAATGCGAGAATATAGTCTTCATCTTCAGTGGGCTCTTGCTGAGGAACGTCGGCAACAGCTGCATTACTGTGAATCTTCCCCTCTGACGAAGTTCCGTAGCTTAATTCAGATATGGTTACACCTTCACGTCTAGCTCTGGCTCTAGTAAGTCTTCCTTCTGGTACTTGAGCAGGTGTAGGTACTGGCTGTTCCATCGGCATGTGCTGCCTTGGGGTCTGCTGTACAGTCAGTGGAGTCCTAGGCCTTTGTCCAGTCACTGGAGTTTGGGGCCGATGGACTTGAATGGGGGTCGCTGCTGAACTTCCTGGAGCTTCATTGCCTGGGCTTTGAATTGAGTGGTGCGACCTGACCAGCCCCATCCTCTACAGACATTGGATTGTAGGAAAGATCAACAATGATCGAGTCTAAATCAATACCATATTTTTCTACATTGTTTTTGAACAGTCTTGATGCACCTAGTACTTCCTCTTGAAAATCAACATTTCTGCTTACTATTGTCTTGCTGTTATCAATGTCATAGAGCCTGTATGCACGTGATTGTTGGTCATACCCAAGCATTATACAGGGTACACCTCTTGCATCGAGTTTTGATAATTTTAGTGGTGGTTTTAAGGCAAAACACAAACACCTATTGCTTTAAAATATTTTATGGTTGGTTTAACTTTCGTATTTTCCCATATTTGCCTGGGAGTTTTATTACGATTCCTAACATTTGTGCAATGATTACGAATGAATACTGCTGTGTTCACCATTTCTCCCCAAAACTTTGAGGGAAGTTTTGTTTGCACTAACATTGCCCTAACAAGGTTGATGATGGTCAAGTTGAGCTGTTCCGAAATTCCATTGCTGGACGCTGAGTAGGGTGGTGAAAACTGATGCTTAATGCCATTTTGAAGCATGAATTCGGCCATCTTGGAGTTTTGATACTCTGTCTCATGATTAGACATAAAAGTCTTAATTTTACACCCTGTGGCAGCTTCAGCTTTCAATTTATATTCAACGAATTTATCAAAAATTTGACCTTTTGATTTCATGAACGCTACTTGCACAAAACGACTTCTACAATCATTGAATGTAACGAAGTAATGGGAACTTGCCATTGTTGGCGTCGGGAAGGGACCGACTACGTCAGAGTATACTAAACTAAGTCTTTCAACAATAGGATTGGATGCAACAGTCTTAAATGGTTTTGTTTTGCTATTTCCTTGGAGACAAGTAGAACATGCGTTATTTTTTGGCTTAATGGCGGATTGCCTAGAAAAACCACTTAGTGCTCTTGACTTTGCAATCTTTTTTAAGGTGAGTGGGGAGACGTGAATAAATCTTCTGTGCCATAATTCAGTTTACTTATTCATTTGAGAACTATTTTGGCATTTTACAGGCATTTCTTTGCTTATTCTGGATTTTCGATAAAACTAGCACATGATCTTGATTTAAGTCTTGGACTTGGTTAGTTGTGGTACGGAAATCTTCATCTAAATTTTTGCCGTGTAATTGCTGGATATTTGAAAAGCTATTCATCTTTTGACTTAAGTCTGCCATATTTAAATAATATAACTGTACACTTCTTAGGCTTTACGAGTTTTCTTTCTTTCTAGGTACACGGTCCTATGTCAACTAGCTCTATTGCAATCCCTTTAAATTATTTCTGGCGGAATTACTACGTTTTTTCAATGTATGAACACTGACATTTAAATACCATTATAACTGTTTGGTATGACTTCGACTGCACATAACGTATACTTGCCGTTATTTAGAAGGAACCAGGAAACATCTTGAAATTGCTGTCTTGTATCCTCGTTGGTTCACTTTGTCATTCTTGAATGGCTTCATCCTCCGTCACTTGTTGTGAAGTAAATCGCTGCTGTCTTGAAACTGCATACGAGCCTAACTGCATACAAGAGGGTTAAAATTTCGAAGGAAAGTTAGGTTTAAGTTTGCCATATTTACATTATCGCAAAAAAAAAACGCTCTGATTACCACCTGTTCAGGCTAATTCCGTGAAACGATCTACTACCAGTTTAACGCATAAAAGTAAGAAGGCTACTGAATATACCTCACATTTAATTCAAGGCTATTTACAAAACGTTAGCAAAAAATACATTTCAAATAGAGGGTTCAAAAAAGGCGATGTTAGTCCTGGCATAGCGCCAGTCGAAGTGCAGATTTTGTCAGTCTACATGGCTGTTACAAACCTCGGTAGCCAAGCAACCTCTTCAGCAACTCCCATTACCGGGTTGCACAACATCTGCCGGATCCGGGCTAACGGGTTGTCACCAGTCCCAAACTTGCTCACACAAAAACACCAGGAACTGGGACTTCCAAGACATGGTCATTAGCCCCTGTTGTCACACTAATATTGCCTTATTGGTGACGACCAATTTGGGACGTCTTAACAGATATAATATGGGTACAGGTGGAAATAGGTTTGGCAGATCGGGTTGTACCTGTATTTCAGTACGTTTGCCACTCCGAGTGTTGTGTTGTGTAATTGAGGTGCTGGGTAGACGTTTTGTTTCACAGTGATTTTGGGTGGGTAATGCAGACTGCGGATTGCTGTGATTCCATTGGTTTAATGATTTCAGTAATTTTAGCCTTTTCAGTGGTGCTTTGTTCTGTTGTTTTGCTGTTTTGTAGTTTTAATTCTTGTAACTGGGCGCATGGCTCTTGGCCGAGGCTCATATCACAATAAATTGAAATTGAACTGTAACAAAGACTTTGTCCCCTTTGTTGTCTCTTGTGTTAGCCTTATACTAACATACATACCTGCCACTGAGCCTCTTCGTGTACTGTTTATAAGTGATTGTTGGAGACGAACTCGTTTCTATTTGCTAATAAGTAAATGACTTTCGTGTAATCTCCTCATAATGTCATTCTCCCTCTCTCCCATTTTGGTAGGAGAAAGACGCAAAATGACAAAATGTCCTTCATGAGCCATTTTGTTCTTTCAACCATATCCTTATTTAGGGAATGGAAATGGTTTTACGACTATACCTTGCTAACAGAGGAAATGGATCTTTTCCCTAAGTTTGTATCCGGCCCGACTATTTGCCCTAACTTGTTGCATCATGAGTTATTAGCACGAATATCTCAGTGCGTTTGGTTAGTATGAAGGTGAATTACATCCTGAGGAGAAGTTCCAGAGTTCGCTATTCTGAAGTTGCTTGTGTCATGCTTCTTGACAAGTGTGTGAACGTTGGTTGTAGTTTCATTTAACTAACTGGGAATAAACCAGATTTTGCTGCAAACCCGTTGTTGCTGTGTACTTACACCCCAAACAGGGTATGAACGCCTTAGGCCTTACTCCTCGCCTAACGCCTTACTCCACGACTTCGTGTAACACGACCTCTTGGGATTGTACTGTGGTAGAAAGCGTATGGTTAATCGATCCTCACCTAACCACCGGATATAGACCTTGTCGTCCAAGAGGTCTGTTGATCGCAACCCCGCGCTGCCTACAAGAGGACTTTCCACATACTGTAGCAGTTAATGGATGGCCCTGTATCTGCAGCGACAGTAATACTGTTATGCAAGAATGTTGGAAACCCCTTATGGTAGTAATGACGATGATCAGTAAAGCCAGTGGTACCTGACGAAGTTTCTGACGAAGCAAGGACTATGGTACAACCATGGAATTATCAACACCGGTAACAAATCCAAGCACCAGGGATAAGACACCCTACCTTGTATAAGGGCACCCTGATACGTACAAGTTCTGAAAACTATCATGGAGTAATGCGTGGATTGTGCAGCATATCCTTTTAAGGTTGTAAGTACACAACAGCAACGGGTTTGCAGCAAAAGGCAGTTTATTCCCAGTTAGTTGAATGAAACTACAGCCAACGTCCAAACACTTGGCACGAAGCAAGAAGAATCTGGCATGACACAAGCCAACTTCAGAGTAGCGAACTCAGAAACTTCTCTTCAGGATGTCAGGATGTCCCAACTACAGACTATAGTTGACGAAAAAGGATGGCTTACAAACATATTACAAGGCGATTCCCCTGATCCAGCGAACACCACGCCGGCTGAAGTAGAAGATTGGCAAACCAGGAACAAAGAATGTAAAACCTTCCTAATGCGTATGATACTCAGTACAAACAGATTGGGGACAGACTAGCCTTAGATTATGCACGTCCCGACCAATTTAATCAGATGCACGTACAGCGTGACTTGACAGGGCCGTATGAAGCGGTGCGACTACTGCGGTCATGGCCGCATCAATTTCCGCGCATCAATTTTCATGCTCGAGCGTAGCGCTTTCTGGAAAACATCACGTGTTACCTTCCTTGTTTCTTCTCTTGAGCCGATGGCTTGATGCTGGGATCCCAATCTCTCTCCCGGCTGTAGCGAAAAACATGCACCAGCAAAAATGTGACACTTTGTGTTTGAGGAAGTGCATGAACGATTTTGTCAGTGCAAACGAGTCACGAATGATAAAATTTGAACAATTCAGGATCCAAGAACATTTATGCTGCCCAGTTCCATGAATTGAGTAGGCCTATTCGCGACAGGTAAAAACAAAAATGGTTAATATTTTACTTGGTTTATATTTCACTTGTTTATATTGGTTAATAAAAAGGTACCCTCCAGAATCTATGCAACAATGTAAAACCCAAAAATGAAAAAATATCCTCCGCCTAGGGGAGTTCATAAGCACCCTCTTACAAACCTAAATTATTACGTATTAGTTAAATGTAATTGTATTAACTTACAAAAAAATTGTGAACTGTAATTGATTAATTTAATTTGCAAAGATGTTTTAAATATAAAAAAAAAAAAACCCCAGTTTTCGCTAAGAAAACCAGCTAAAAATATGTTTAAAAATTTTGCAAACAGGCTCTCCGGAGGCCAAAAATAGGCATTAAAATATGGTAAAACGCTTCAGCTCCCGGGGCCCCGGACCCCGTTGGGGGAGCTCAAAGCGCTCCCCCAAACTCCATAGCTGTATGTCGATGGCCACACCATTCTTGAACACGTTCCTACGGACCTGCCTGATGAATATCGAACTCCACAAAAACGAGACCATTCAAGGATAGATCAGGAGAGGCAGAAGTTTGTTTCAGGAAGTAACTGCTACAAACTACGCACTCACTGAAGCCGAAACTTGCTACTTCGTGGAATAAACACCTCAAGCCTCAACGTGACCAAAACAAGTTTATTAAGAGGTAGCAAAGCGTTAACCCTTGAACTTCTGTTGATCGAACTCCAAGATTGCCTAAAATATTACAGACCACTTGAGGAAGAAAGCCACTATCAACTAGTGTATCATGCAATGCTTAATGCGACAGAAGTAATCGAAACTGATGGAACTCGTTTTCGTGGACAACCGCAGCACCAAGGAAGAAACACTCCACGCTGGGGACACACAACACATATTTTCACCACCAAGTCGTCTCAACCAAGTTGAAAACTCGACCGCAAAGACAGGACGAACGTAAACAACGACGTAACCAGCCTTATTGTATACATTGTCAGTCTTCTTCTCATACGTGCAAACAGTGTACCAACGTTAAGCCCAAGCTATTTCCCTTCGGGACCCAGGTGCACGTTTTGTTACGGGCATGGGCATAAAAAACGAGACTATGCCTTGAGACTCCATGCTAACACATCAAGAAACAATATACGTAACTCGTCAACATCGACCAATGAACAAAGACGCCGAGCACTCCTCCAAAAATCAGACCGAAATCAGCGAACTAGCCCGCCACGAAACAATCAACCTAGGCGCCGGGCTGCTTAACAATCAGCACAAAACGCTGACCAAATTGTATTTTTATGCCAGCAACATTAGGCCTACGCAATATTTGACTCAGTGAATCAAGACGTTTTTTTCTAGAACTCTATAAATTTTTCCGAATCATCTGCAAAACCAAGTTCTTCATGTAATACAATTAACGAAGTTTCCCTGAAGCAGAATTACCCCAAGCGAATTACCCCAAGCGATTACCGTAAGTGGGGCAGATCACAACTATATCTTCATGATTCTGCAGCCACGTTAATAATTCACAAAACTACAAAACTGTTGATCGTAAAAATTGCGTTCGCGTCCAATGGGGGCCATGGCAGCTGGTGTCCTCATTGGCAATATACGTGTTAAAGGTTTTGATTAAAACGGGAAACCCTTAAGGCACCCAGTAATTTTGAAAGATGGTGTGGAACTACACAAAATCTGATTTATGGCTCACAATTTATTAAACAGTGGCTGCAATTCAATTCTTAGGGCACAAGGTGCATATGTCAGAAATAGAAGAAAACCAAATAACTTAGTCATGTTTGGGTCACGACACAATAACCAGTTTCATTTTGACTTGCTAATAGACGAAGCCTTTGACCTGGAAGGAGCTAGACCAAGCTAGATGACAGGGTTATGATAATTTAATCTGTGGTTACCCTGTGTATGTTAACTCTAACGCACAAAGGTTGGCCCCTATGTACCTCGTCTGTTCCCTTTATCCAACTGCACCCTCGTTTG
>JAHWFP010271727.1:0-11682 GCA_023313725.1 Lithobius niger
CCAACCTTGATGCCTATTCATTTTGACTTTGTTTATGGAGATAGCGTTAGCCCGATCCACGGCGTAGATGTACCTCTGACTGTTTTATTTGTGTAACATGCGGTGGGGCCGTACCAGCTATGGCGGCTCGACTCCACGGGTTACGCCGTGATGCCCCCCTTAGTTGACACTTCGGGAGCATAGTCAGCCTGTTATTCGTATTGGGGACTAAGCACGAAGTCTAAATTTGGCAGTATCACAACTCCGATAGCAATCCGCGAGAAGCATGATTGTCTGTCATTTCTGGTAGCAATAATTGGTTACCATTTCTAGTAGCATGGCAGCAATGTTACTTCGTCACCATTTCTGCTGGTATACCGTTCTCAATTAATGGTCTGCTGCGCTACACATCCCCAACCTAATTTCTCGAAGTGTGATTGGCTTCCTGGCGACCCCCCTTCCCTCTCCGTTTTCGTAGCCGAACTTTTGTGTACGTCGCCGACAAAACTTTGCCAACCGTAACCAGAATTCTCCTCATATCGCGTCGACAAACCCGCCTAGTGAGCCCTTTCAAGTAAAACTGTCTCAACGCCCCCACACCGGAAAAACTTTTACGTAGTATACTTTACGCGAAAAAATAAAACAAAATGTGTGTTTCACAAATTCTTTTCTTACGCCCGTTTTGAGTTTGTTAACTCAGGGCTATTGGTACCAATTTTCACTGTTTATTAATGTGTTTGGCTCTCTTGACGAAAGGGTATTTGATTATTTATCATGCAGTGTTTGATTTACTGAATTGCCATCTCTTTTATAGCCATATACATGTCTTTTGGTGACAATAGGCTTACTACTTTGATATTTTGTATTTTGTTTGGTACTTTTGATGAATGCGCATTTTTTCCTACAGCTTTACAAGACGTATTAATTATTGTCAATGCCTGCACATTTTTTTTCCCTTTGCGACACGTGTGTGTGTTTTTTTTTTTTTAGCAACTTTTGAGTATTTTTCATGACACGTTTTAGTCTCACGACTGTGAGGCGGGTTCTACCGATTTGCTGATTTACATTTTTGGATATTGAGTGTTGTTTTAAATATCCTAGTCTACGTGATACTTACAAGTACTCCCATATCTTGCAACTTCTTTGATGAATGTACTTTTGCAACTTTTACTCATGTTAGGCTATATCTTAACCTAACCTAATCAATATCGTATTGTCTTATACATGACCCTAACTTATTTTGCCTTAAGCAACAACCAGCCTGATTTACCCCTAGTAACGCAACAGATACCCAAACTTAAACTTCTTTCCCCAGTTTTTTTTATTTTATTTTATCCAAAAACACACTAGTACCTTGACTTTGGTAAATGTCTTAGGCGTGGAGCACGACTTTGTAGGAGGGGTCATTTTTGCCTTTAACCTGTATCCTGGTGTTTAGATTTAAGTTTTTTTTCTACTATTGACATGTACATTCAATTAACCTGCTCTTTTTCAGATTTTTTGTCATAGTTTTAAGGAAACAAAACTTGGCTGTCCTCTTATAAGATTTTCTTGTACCTTTGTGTATGAGCCTTGTTTGTAGGGCTCTGTCCTCCTCCTTGTGGTACGGAGAAGGGTTTTCCTTGTATCTTGCAACTTTTGTTGTTTCTGGGTGGAATATCACAACATTTAATTTCCACCACTCCTTTAAGCTTTCGTCCTCCCCTTCGATTTTATGTTACTTGCTCGGTTGGTTAACCATATTCTACATCCCTTTGAGGAATTTACCTCTTGCTTCGCCGATTTCTTCGTTTTTATCCCATTTCACAATCCTCCACTGGTCCGTATGTGTAGTAAAGTCGGTGGGGTCCTCTTTATAGAGTTGTTACATACTCTTAAATGTGCTCCCATAAGATTATCATAGCATTATTGCTGTTTTAAGTCCAGATGGAGGTTGTACCAGCCTATGGTCTCAGCCTAAATGATGGTTGTAGTGTTCCCCCAGACTCGGGTCGTGCCCTCTACCGGCTAGACAGTGGTGCGACGGCAACGATTTTAAATAGGATAGACCGTACCGTCTGCCTTGATGCCTGCCGTAAAGTTCGCGTCGAACTCGCAACAAACGGATGTTTTACCACAGGATACACTGTTGGGGATGTTTGTATCGTTGGTATGGCCCCCGAGGGTGCTCTTTACAAGAATTCCGTTTTACTGTGTGACGTCATCCTGGTTCCGAATGCTAGAACCAACCTTGTCTCGTTAGGGATACTCATGCGCTCCGATTACAATTGTAACACAAGACGAGGGGGCATCTATGTCCGCTCCAACAAACGACCTTATGGCTTAAACCTCTTCTTCGCTGAGAGAGGGACTCTGTTTGAGACCAATGCCGTTCAAGTTTCCTTCCCAAAGGCTCGCCAGCCGGTGGATCCGAGTAGTTCAAGTAAACCTAAACCCTCTAGATTTCTCCAAGGTTCCCAAGTGTCCCGCGAGACGTGCTGGATTTCAAGTTGTCCTCCGACTACCAGTGGACAGGGTCATCTGCCCCTATTGGAATGTTCGCAGAATTCGACACTGCCTCCCTCTGTTGGCGAGATCTGCACGCAGGGATTTGCTTCTCCCCCACGAGTCCCCAGGTGCCATGCTGTGCCTCCTCCTGAGTCCTCACTGACCGACCACGACACGAGTGATGATGAGAAACAAGTCGTCGGTGGAACGTCCAGCCCATCTCAGGCCGAGTTTGCCTATACCCCATACGAGTAGCGGATCTTCTGTGGGGCGGTGACGACACTTCCTGACGGCAATCCTATGACGTTTAAAGAGGCAATGCAGCGCCGGACAGTGCAGAATGGAAGAAGGCCGTCAACGCAGAATTGCAGATGCTGGACGACCTCGCTGTTTGGGAGTTTGTTCGACTTTCTCTACAGTGACTCTCCCGTCGTTAAAGCTCAGTCGCTGAAAGTACTCTTGAGTTTAGCTGCGGCGAAGTCGTATTCTGTGAGAACTTACAGACGTAGCGTCTGCGTACATCCGCTCAAAAATCGACGTGGAAGCCTACCTTTCACCCCCAGCGGGCTGTCCTCGCCCGCCTGATGATGTGGTGTGTCATCTCCTTAAGGCGTTGTATGGATTTCCTTCTTCTGGACGTTGTAGGTTTCTTCATCTTAGAGACACGTTGCTGAAGTGCAGGCTTCGCCAGCTTGCGATTGATCCATGTGTGTTTCTGTTGAAGAGGAACAAACAATTCATGTCCTTGTGTGCTCACGTGGACGATTGCATGTCTCTTGGTGATGATGCTCTGATGGATGAGGTAGCTTTGGAGATAAATAGGTACTTTACGTTCGTCCAGACTTCAAATGTGTTATACCTTGGTTACCTTCTTGAGGCCAACAAATTGGGCATTTCTCTATCCCAGTGCAAGTACATAGACCGAGTCACCAAGGCCTTTCGACTTCAGGAGGCTAAGCAGGTGCATTCCCCTTTAATAATCTCCCAGCGTTTGGACGATTTCGACGAGTCGCCTCCCTTCGATGTCACGACGTATCAAACTTTAATTGGGTCACTACAGTACATAGCCCAGGGATCACGGCCGGATATTGCTTTTTCCGTCTGCTCCCTCTCCCGTTTCTCGCATGCGCCTAGGTCTATGCATTTTGAAGCAGCCAAACGGGTCGTAAAGTATTTGAAGACAACCCGCTCATACCGTATGCTTTACCCGTGGGGAGCCCAGCCAGGCCTTGTTGGTTCTTCGGATGCTTCCTGGAGCACGACATTTGACGGTAAGGGATTCTCCAGATACTTCGTAAGGGTTTTCAATTCCATTGTCTTCTGGAAGGCGAAGAAGCAGACTCTCACTTGCCTTAGCAGTATGGAGTCGGAGCTAGTGGCAGCGACCGACTGTGCTAGGGAGTTGCTATGGACCTTTGAACTCTTATCAGAGCTGGGACAGACTGGCCCTCCATTCCTGCCTCTCCCGCTATGTACAGACAGCCAGTCTCTTGTCACCCTCGTCCATAAGCTTGATCTCGGTGCGCGGTCCAGACACTATGTGCGCAAACTATGGTTCCTCCGTGACCACGTACAGAACGAGAAGCATGATTGTCTGTCATTTCCCCCAAGTTACCCTAAGAACCTTCGCAAACAGACCGCACTAACGGGTTTAGTGAAGATTCTTGGGGGAACTATCCCTTCTGCCAGTGCCAAGTGTATGAAATGTTGTTTTTTTTTTTTTAAATTGGTATACCACTATAACCTCACTAACGTAGATCCTATGTGTTTTGCCCTATAATACTGCGTAGACTGGCGCTGCTAACTTAAGATTTTCCTCTTGATTCGCACTCTTTAATTTTGTATTTTCTAGCTCTTGTTTGATGCTATATGCTATTTTACATTGTATGTTTCTTGAAATCTCTTCCCCTGCGGCGTGTGATCGAAACCCGCTGCTCTGCTACCATACGGACTTACCCCTTCTCACGACCACGAGGGGGAGCACAGCCAGGAGTAGCAGGACACAGCCAAGAGTAACAGAGTGTTAGAATGTGTTTAATTGTATTTTTTTTTATATCTCTGTGCTCTTTTACCGTTCCCTTAACTTGTCTGATCTAATAGTTGTTCGTGAGCAGGAGGTTTATTGTAACTAAGTCAATTAAATGAAACATTACGTGAAAAAACTTTTCAGGTCTCGAGGGGGAAATGTCAGGCAGTGTCCTTTTCCACTTGTGCCTGGGGCTGTTGCCCTTTGGCCCTTTGTTGCCTTACATCTAATTTAAGCCCTGAGAACTTTTATTCTTATTGTTCCCTTCTCATTGTTCCCCTATACAACTGTACTAGCACCTAAGAAACCATTGTCATGGTGTGTCTTTGTTTAACTGTTTTTGTTTACTTTCTTCTCCTTATTGGTCCCTTGGGGAAACGTCCTGTTTTGCCCAAGTCTGCTCATGTCTTGAGTAAAGTGTATTCAGGTATTCGCCTACCCCATTTGTAATGGGAGTTGTTTTGAAGATGTCTGGTTGACAAAAATGATGTATTCATGTATTCACCCTTTCCGATTTTCCCCTGACGAAATTGTTATCACTTTGGAATCCGGTTCCCTTTGGAAGGTTTGGCCGACCCATCTGTAAGTGTATCTGTTCTATTTCCTTCTTTTCATGCAACTTTCCCATGTGATAAACATTGCCAATGCTAAATTCCTGAGCCTGTCGATGAAATGTACATGAACTTTGTGTGTTGGCTCCTGAAACGTTCCTGCCCCCAAACCGACTTTTCACAATATTAAATACTAGAGCCGAATAAAACCAGAGGAGGAAATTCCAGTCCCCAATCTTGATGCCTATTCATTTTGACTTTGTTTATAGAGATAGCGTTAGCCCGATCCACGGCGTAGATGTACCTCTGACTGTTTTATTTGTGTAACATGCGGTGGGGCCGTACCAGCTACGGCGGCTCGACTCCACGGGTTACACCGTGATGCCCCCCTTAGTCGGCACTTCGGGAGCTTAGTCAGCCTGTTATTCGTATTGGGGACTAAGCACGAAGTCTAAATTTGCCCAATACTTCTGATTATGCTTTTGGCAGCATCACAACTCCGATAGCAATCTGCGAGAAGCATGATTGTCTGTCACTTTTCACATTCATCTCGCAACTGAATCAATATTATTTGCTGTCGAAAAACACAAGTTCCCCGTCTAATATACTGCACAATATAAGCATCTTATACTAAGATATGATGGCATCATTCTTATGTTTGCTTCCGTTTGCAGGACGTTTTTTGCATATTACAGTAAGGTGGTATTGCCGACTTGAAGTAAGATGCTTTGGCATCTTAAAATTTTGCGTCCGTTTTTAAGATGTTTTCCCCATCTTAAAAATTTGGTACTTAAAGGCTGATGCTTTGGAATGCATCTTATGATGCTGACATCTCATTACGATGACGTCAATTAAAATTTAACCATCTTATTTTCATTTGTTTATAACATTAGCTGTTTGGATATGACAGACTCGGCATCTCAGCTGCGGAACAGCTTGTAAAAGAGGGCATTGACTGTAGACTAATGTAGGTCAACATCGTGTTAAGCAAAGAAGACGATAATTTGGTAGGACAAGAAGCACCATAGACGATTTTTTGCTTAACAAACTTACTTCCGGGTCAGACCAAGGATTAAACGAAGGAGGCAGCCATATTGCGGGAAGGAGACGGCAATCTACAGTAAGGAGACGGCCATGCTGGTGTTAATGACGTCATATTACACCAGCAAAGCGTATCTATAAAATGATATTCGATAAACGGAAATTCATTAAAAAAAACCTAATCTCCGTTTATTATATTTTTTTTTTATTAAAGTTAATTTATTTTTCCGTCCGCTAGCAACGTAAACAGAGAGATTTTATTTTTTTTAAACTCCGTTTTGTGCAAATCCAATAGTCACGTGCTTTCTTGCAGCACACTGATTGGTTGTTCGGGCTACTTGGCGGAATTGGTGAATATGCCGTCACACCACGGTCCCAATCAGTATATTTTCACAAACATAATACTGCCGGAAGTAAGGAATGAACCATCTTCTCTAGTCGCTCCATCTTTGGTGTTAAGGATGAACTTCAAGTGAATGCAAAATCACGTTAGTTATCCACCCAGCCTAACGCAGTATTTATAATCGTTATGGAAGTCAGAAGAGTTTGGTACTTTCGTTAAATGCGTAGATGTCTTAAGCTTTCATTTAGGTGGTTCATAGGCTGTAGAAAGAATAAAACCATTTGAATTTTACAGAACATGAGTACAGTTCACATAGGATTAGCACACTAATTGTTTTCATTCAAAGTAGGATAAATCAGCAGTGAATTTTCAGAATATTTTTTCTTAGTGCTAAACACTTTCTATATGAAAATGAAACTGGAGGGATAAGTCGGGTGGAAAAACGGTGAGGGGGGAGGAGGAAACAGGAGGCAGGTATTTTTAAAAGCTATGTATTTGTTATAATTAATATGTAAGTAATATTTATTTTTCATGTGTTACTGTACGCAAGGTTTCTCTACTTGCATTCATTTACGGGTTATTTTCGGAACAAATGTTTAAAGCAGGAGTAAAAAAACGTTTTTCTTTAATTCCTGTTCCCATTTGATAACGATGAGTGGAGTTTGAATTAAAATATTTCACAAAATAATATTGTGCGTTGTGTTGACCAAAAAGACTTGACCTGTCTAAAAATCTGCAACCTATTTGTTTTCCAGCTCAGTAAATTGCCCCATTCGACTTACATCTTAACACGTCTTCATCGTATCTTACACTGTGACTACTTGCTTTGGATTTGAACCCTTTCTGAGGGTTATGCCAGAAATAGAGTGGGAAAGATGTTTACACGATACCAACTTGTAGAAATATTTTGTAAAAGCAATTTAAAACCCACAACCAGCATCAAGATACGCCTTAGTTCATTGTTGTCGTTACAGTTTCTGTTTCTTTATTGTTTCAAGCAACACGAAGCGAAATAACCCTTTGAAGCGAAATAACAAAACATGAACGGAGAAACGATCAATCAGTCAATCAGACAATCAATCTGCACTAGTTTAATTAAAACTATTTGCTAACTGCTAAAACTCAGTAGCAAATCGCGGCGGTTCCGATTTTCGTCACGTTAGGAAGGATCACAAACAATACTGTGTTATACTCTACACTAAGAGCTAGAGTGTAGAGTAGAACACGCTATTCTGTAGTGGTTCAACAAAACCCCACAGCCAGAGTTGTAAAAATGAATTGTAAATTTATCATATGTAATTCAAGCAAAAGGTATGGCAACAAAAATCTTTGACATTATTATGATAAAATTCACTGCTTGCATATTTATTCGAAAAAGTAAACATAGCCGAAACATTAAGTAAAAGTTAAAGTTCAAATTCAAGTTAAAGTTGCGATGTACATTTAACAGTAGAAACTTGGCTAGTTTTTGATATCACAGACGTTCAATGGTCGAAACTCGGCGGGTTTTTTGCTTACAATTTATTGTTTTGGTTTAAATTATAAGTCTCTGAGAGCCAACTACCAGATACATTCTCTCGCCTACCTTCCCTTAACAAATAAACCTGTTAAACCGCTTCACAATTGTAAATTTTCAGGTTTCGTATTACCTAATTTTAAGGCATAATTTGCCAACAATAAATTACCAATACGATGTAATTTTACGAAACATCTTTCACATTGATTCCCTGCACATTCAATTCGTAGTTTTAAAGATGGATTACAACCGAACTTTTGACTCTGCGCGTATCTCATTTCCAAACTTCCAGCTACTACTATCACCCCTTGTAGCGAATATTTTTTTTCACCCTTAAAGTTCTAAACCAAACTTAGTGGCCTACCGTTTTAATTAACAGAAGCGAGACGGAAAAAATTGAAGGTAAAGAAAAAAAAATGTGTTGGACTCAGTCGTCGACGATGATGCGATTTCCTGTCGCCGGGTCTTCCAGTTGAGTTGAAAAACGGCCGTGCAAATAATCCGGCGGGGGCCCGGTGTTTATTTAAGCGTTCCGTGGTCGAAGCAGCCAGCTGTACGGAGTAACGGAAGAAGGACCAACCAGTCTTGCCAGGGACCCAGATCTATCTTTGCACTGACTTCCAATGTTGATATTGGCAGGCGCACGAACGTCCTTGTTACTTAGTGCTCCTTACAATCAGGTCCATCCCCCATTCCATGAAGGATATTTCGTTAACGTCAAGATTAATTTGGAAATGAAGAATAAATCATTTCTCTGATTCACCATCCCTTACGACCCATTCTAAAAATATGAAGGAGCTAAACTAATCGGCAAGTGGAGAACGGACTGGAAAATCCCTGTCAAACCTGCATACGATGGTGTGAAAATCTACCAGGGTCTACCAGATATCACATCTATTTTGGACATTACCTGATCGCTTAGTATGATGGGACGTATCCTGGTTCGAATCCTAGGATTTGTGTCTCCCCTTACTCGACTCTTTTTCTGGTTCTAAAATTTAGCCAGCTCGTTAATACAAGCCTTAGTTTGCTTCAGATAAATTAAATCTAAAAAAAAAAAATTACAAAAGTGTAAATAAATAGAATTAATGGCGTTCGTGCGTTAGACGGATGACTGTATTAATTAGTCAAAAATGCACATCTTAGTCTCATCTTGACTTGTAACTGACCAAGACTGTAACTCTTAAAGCAAAGACGTCATCGAGATTAATTTGAAGTTTTTATTGGTTTCAAAATATGTAAAAGGCAATTAGCTAAAATCAATATTTTCAGTTTTTAAATTGAATAACTTGTACTATATTGCAAATCTAAATCCCCCCCCCCCACCTCATTTGTACGTTTATCCTTTAGTAGTAGATCGTCAGAATCAGTGCAATGGCACTACTTATCCTGTGCTGGTTGCTATCGGTCTGCCAGTTAGTCGTCAGTTGTGTTTCGACGATAACTTCTTGAACCTGTTTTCGTATTTATTTGAAATTTTCTACACGCATTCTATGATTTATATGCAAATTTAAGTTTTAAACTTGAGGATTTTGATGTCAATTACTTTCAAAGATCAAACTTATTCTAACATCCGTTCACTTTTCTAATCACAATTCAAGGATTTAGGGCAGCGACACAACGTATTATTATTGTATGTAACTCTATGCTGGAGCCAGTAACTGGGATACCTGCAAGGGACAGTGGAGGGGAAAAAGAAGGGCGTCTTACTGAAGACAATGCTGTTAAGAGTGGATTTCTTAGGCCTATAATGTGCGATTTTTGTAGATTTGTTGGCAGTTGCTGACATTTTTAAGCAAGTGGAATCTTTATTTTCCAGTTACAACCTAGCAGCATAAGGGATTGGAGAAAACAACGTTTTTTTAAGCCTATGAAATCCGCTCTCAAAGCACTGCCTTGACTAGAAGTGCCGTTGTTTAACCCTCCATTTTAATCTAGTGCCCCTTGCAGCTATCTCTCTTGTAGCCAATATGACGTCACATGACGCTGCTTTGTTGATCAGAGGTCGATGCATAACTGTTCCTAAATATTCACGCAACATCTTCCAAGAGATTGCAGACCATTCATGCACAATTTTAACCAATACTCAAACTTTATGACTCTTTATGGCTACTTTCGTCAACAAAACAGTTCGTCCAAGTTCATCATGATTAGGCTACACGCTGTTTTTTTTTTTTCTGGCAACTTTTAAAGTCGTCACATAACCCCTTCTTTTCTGAGGGAAAAAATTTACAGATGGCTGCGTAAATACTTAACATTTTTTCTTTTACATAGGTAGGTTATGGCAAGCAATTCACCATGAGAGGACGACCAAGTTTCGCCAAGATCGAATCAATGAGTATACCAATTGGTATACCAATAGGTGGTTGCGTGGCAACCAGTTAGAACCAAGATTTGACTGACAGTAGATGCCGTTGAAAATGTGGACATGGTTGCACGAAAACTCCTTTATAATAACGTAAATCTACTGTACTGGAGGCTAAGTTTTAAAAAGTTTAAAATCTTGTAAAGTGATGCGATACGACAATAAACATGTATTTAATATATACTAGGCCGTCGTTACTTTCGCAGTCGACATAATGGAGCAGGCTTCGCTTTCTTTTCTAGTTGGCTGTTGAGTGTTTGGCTAAAAAGGGTCGACCGTTGTATCCGCCGATTGCCAAAATCGAGCTGCCGACCTGAACACCCGATTGATATCTCCAGAATTCAACAATGATTGTAACACTCAAGACCGAAGACTTTGTATTTTATTATCACCTTTTGTTATCAACAATGAAATACTGTTCTGTTTGGCGTTTTGTGAGCAATCAATTGTAACCCTACGTCCTGGCCGAATGTTTGCGGCCTTGCAGTGCTGGAAACACCAGTTCTCGTCAGGTCCCCGAAGTTAAGCAGCGTTGGGCTGGATTGATACTTTGGTGGTTGACCGCCTAGGAATCTGGGCCTTAGGGCCTCGGGTAGACGACCAGGAGTGGTTAAGGCTCGTTAAACCCTTTGAACGAATGTTTGGCTTGAATTTTTAGCTTTTTTTAAAAACTACACTTCCTCCTGCTCCTCCCAACTGAACCCACTCCCGCATCAATCGCCATATCTGATATCATTTACGCCTTGTATTTAGAATATTTTCCCCCAACCCCAACCCTAATGTAATATCAACCCAGATTAAATACATGGTAGCCTAGGCTGCCTTCCGCCTCATTTAAAAGTATACTTTTTCTGTTAATCACCATTTAAAATTAATTTCTGTTAAACATAAAATTCAAAACAAGCCGAACGTTCATTCCTCCTGGATCCTTGTGTGCCCCAAACCCCGCAATTCAGGCGAGCCTAATAAACCATCCATAATCTGAACCACGTTGTGGGTAACATCTTTTCATCACAGGTTAAAGAAGCTTTAAAAATTGGAAATTTGTATCGAAATTTTCTCCCAGTTTTGGTTATCAACATACTAAAACTCCTTCTCACCCGTTTTGAAGCTCTCAGTCCTCTTATAACAATACAGCACGACGGGATCGCAACAATGACCGAGGACGAGGAGGGCTGGGATCCACGGCAGAGGGCTGGGATCCTGGATCCCAGAACTCCACGTGGATCCCAGCCCCCGTTTGCGTTAAATGAAAAGTGGAAGAAAACAAACAAATGTAATAAAGTTACTGAAATAAATAAAAAAAAACATAACAGATACAAAAATAAAAAATGTTCAGCAATTCACAACATTGCAACTGCTGCTTTCCAAATC
>JAHWFP010271737.1:4739-17023 GCA_023313725.1 Lithobius niger
GCTTAGTCGGCCACTCTAACATTGGTTGTAGCGACAGGTAACATTGTATTGCTTGACTTACTTTTTAATCTACTGGTTTAATTATTTGAGGGTTGATGTTAGTGGGGCATTAACGCACTCTTTCTTCCTCTCTCCGCCTTTCTCTGGTGGTAAACTTGTATTGTTATTATTATTATAAGCGAGTAAATACAGGCTAAAAAAGGGGTTAACAAAAGATTTTTATGGTTGTTCCTGACAGGAAAAAGCGTGCTGAATTCGAAAAAAAAAATTTATCCACGCTATCTCCTGCCGTTTACCTGGAAAAATAGGGTTAATTTGCATGCCATATTTAAAAAAATTCATTTAATACATATATGGAAATATGAAGAAAATATTAATATACCTCGCGTTTTGAGGGCAGTTATTTTCTGGAACCTATTCAAAAGGATGTGCACTTTAGTATTCCGAAGGGTGCCAGGCTGAAAACCTTCAGCATTAAAGATGGCGACCAAAATGGAGGCCAATGTTTACTCAGTTTTAGTCATATTGGCCTATTACGCAAGAACATTCAGTATTACACAAAAACGGTTTGGATATAAGTTGTTTACAATAATGTAATGTACAATGTAGGTCCCATGCCTTTTTTCCATATATCATAGTTATTGAGAAAAAAGGTCATGTTGGGCCCTTTTCAGCCAATTTGGCTAATTTATTGCTTGTAGATGTCTGAATTTGTGAATAGAACTTAAATTTTCAAGTGCTGTTGCGTCGCTTATAATTCAGGTAGATGACTCCAACTTCAGTCATCCAAAAGTGGTACTCTCTTCTTTGAATCAAGGGCAGTGAAAAGGGTGTATCAGTATTACAGAATTAACCACGCCCGTTTTACTAGGGGCTAGTAGACGTTCAAAATAAAGACAGATGCTAACCTATTTACGTTGCATTTTGGACTTATATGTCAGACTGCCAGATTGGAGAATCGAACCCACGACCTTTGAAACCAAAGGCCGAGGCCCTACCGCTGAGCCATACTGACACGGCCAAAAGGAAACGCTGCATATGGACGTTTCCTTTTGGCCTTGTTAGTATGGCTCAGTGGCAGGACCTCGTGGATTCGATCCCCCGCTCAGATTGAGTGACGTATACTCCTAAAGGCAACGTAAATAGGTTTGCATTTACGTTGCCTTTTGGACGTATATGTCAAGAATGCTTGAGCGGTGAATCGAACCCACGACCTTTGAAACCAAAGGCAGAGGTCATACCGCTGAGCCACACTGACAAGGCCACAAAAGGAAACGTCCATAGGCATCGTTCCGTTTTGGCCGCGTCAGTATGCCTCAACGGTAGGACTTCGACCTTTGGTTTCAAAAAACGTGGGTTCGATTCTCCCGCTCAGACAGAGCAACGTATAAGTCCTAAAGGCAACGTAAATAGGTTTGCATCTGTAGTTATTTAACTCTTGTTGAGCCTTTGGCTTTCTGTGTGTAATACCGTTCAAAGGTTGAAAATGAGCAAAAAATTGAAAAAACTGTGAAAACAACCCCTAGTAAAACGGGCGTGGCTCGGTCCCTAATAGTGGTAGAACTTTTTCCCTTGATTCAGAGAAGACACCTTTCGAGTAAGCCTAATTGGAGTCATTCATAACATTATAAACGTCACAAGAGCAGCTTAAAGTTGAAAATGAGCGAAAAATTAAACGGCAACTGTGATGCCAGCCCCTAGTAAAATGGGCGTGGCTCGATTCCTAATAGTGGTAGACACTTTTAATTGCCCTCGATTCAAAGAATATATTCCCACATTTCAAATAAACCTAAATGGAGTCATCCATCTAAATTATAAACGCCACAAAAGCAGTTTAAAGTTGAAAATGAGCGAACAATTGAACGGTAACGGTGATACCAGCCCCCAGTAAAACGGGAGTGGCTCTATCCCTAATTGTGGTAGACACTTTTCATTGCCCTTGACTCAAAGAAAATATTCCACCTTAACGAATTAACCTTACTGGCGTCATTCATATAATTAAATTATAAACGCCACAAGAGCTGTTTAAAGTTGAAAATGAGTGAAAAATTGAACCGTAATGTGATACCAGCCACTAGTAAAACGGGCGTGGCTCGGTCCCTAATAGTGGTAGACTCTTTTCATTACCCATGATTCAAAGAAGACATTCTCACCCTTAGATATAAACAACTTATATGCAAACTGTTTTTGTGTAACACTAACGGTTCTTGCTTAATATAGGCCAAATGGCAACAAATTGAGTAATAGTTGGGCGCCATTTTGGTCGCCATCTTTAATGCTCAAGGTTTACAGCCTGGCATTCTTCAGAATCTTAAAGTGCACATCCTTTTCAGTAGGTTCCAGCAAAAAACTGCCCTTACAATGCAAGGTACACTACAATTTCCTTCGTATGTCCATATATGTATTTCATCCATTTTTTAACTGTAACATACTTAGGCCGCCATCTCTTGAATTACGGACTTTCGGTCCATATTTCGAACTGGCAACAGACATTTTCGAACTCAGCAGGGTCGAAATACCTTAAAAACACCTGGTGCCAAATTGATATTATACAAAATGCTTCTGAAACTGCATCTTCCCAAAAAGCATCTTCTGAGCATTCGCAGGACTGTTGTTGTAGCGCTCGAAACTACTGTTACTTTGGTGAATGAACAAGAATTACTTGAACAAATTGTAACCACTCCATTGTTTAAGATCAGACCAAATAATTCTTAGGATTTTTCGGTTGTGCTAATAACCAATATTAGTTAAAGCTCCGTAAATAAATAAACAAAAATGATCAGAAGTAATTAGTTATCTACCCCAAAAAAACCCTTGTTAAGGATTCCCGCCAAGCTTTTCGGTCATTTGAAGTCGTGATATCAAATCCCACACTCTTTCGCCTAGCTAATCCCAACAAGTAATAGTTCGAAGGTCAAACAAAATATATTAAAATTGCTCACTGCACAATTTTCAATTATTTCATTTAACATTTGAAGTGTTAATCGGTGGGATTAGCTTGGCAAAAGAGCTTGTCGTTTGATATCGCGACTTCACACGGCCAAAAAGCTTTGCGGAAATCCACATAAAGTTCTGTTTTGGAGTAGATAGCAGATATTTTTGGTCCAAATTGATGAAATCCATTTTTTTTTTCAAGCAATTATGAGTCGGAAACACCTACCTAGTTTTCTGGTCCATTTCTTTTTTTTTTTTGAGGGCTTTCGTTACATTTTTAGGACAGCAGTCACCTTTTTTCATATGATTAGTATTGCAGTATCTCCTTGCAAAAGCACGGATTTATTTAATGTTCAGTTTACTGGCGTTTGCTGATTAACATTATTTGCTGGTTGGCGGCGGATGTAGATGCCCTCTTGTGAGACTTGGTGCGGAAAAAGATCCTGTCGTCTGTCGATATTAATACGGGTGTCGTTTTAGATGATATATATGCTGCAGTAATGGAAGAGGCTGTCAAGAGAGGTATTAGTGAGGCAGATGTGCGGCGTTTTGGTACCAGATCAGCAACCGTTTTGGCAGCTGAGAGTGACGTACAAAATGGTGGTGTGAGTCAACAGAGCAGGAAGAGAGATGTCAGTTGTGGTGATGAGAGGGGTGAAGCTCCAAGTGGTTAAAGAACCTTTTTCGTCAGTGGTGCGTAAGGGTTTTGTGAGTTGTGAGGTTTCAAGTGATGATTCAGGACATGGAGCCCCCGTTCTGAGAGTTCACCCTGATCGCTACTGGGTCCGAAAGATTTCTATTGATATCTCGAGGTCCCTCATTCTTCTGTGTGGTGAGAGGGTCAGGCCGTATCCCGTCTCTCAGATTGAGTCATTCGTGGAAAGTGTCGTAGGCAAAGGGGGAGATTGAAGAAGTTGGGGCTCTCCATTCTGGTGGGGCTTTTCAAGTTCAACTGGCTTCTGTTGTTGCAAAGAGGAAGCTTGCGGCGGCCAAGTTGACGATTAATGCTCAACGAGTGGAGATTTTTGACTTACATGACCAGCAAGTGGAGGCCAGAGTGCACTGGCTTCCGCAAGGCATCACCCCAACGATGTAGCTGCGGCTGTCAGCCCGTTTGGGGTCTTAGATTCACATGTGCACGAGAAGTTGGTGATTCGCGGGCAGCAAATGTGCAAAACTGGTGTGCGGCTTATAAGCATTAAGTTGCGGCCATCGAAGACAATAGAGGATGTCCCCAACATTCTGGTTGTGAGGGGTGTACCTGCTCTAGTAGTGATTGCAGATTGCACGCCGAGGTGCCTCCAGTGCTTCAAGCGAGGGCACTTCTGGCGCACCTGTGTTGCCATAGCCTATGAAACCTGCCAAGCGTATCGTGATCCACGTGACCTCTGTGTCCACCTGCAAGCTGCACGGGCAGAAGTTGCTCCTGATGTCGGGGAGGGTGCACCAGATTTCCGGGAAGCTAGTGTTTCTTTGGGTAGCAGGCATGGAGAGAAGATGCATGGGAAGGATACGAGCGCAGCAGTTGCAGTGAAGGAACCACCAGGCGTCACTAGAGTTGTGAGTCGAGATCGCAGCCCCTCTGCACGGTCGCGCTCAGGGGATCGTCAGGTGGCTGCTGCGAGTGTACTGACTCTTGGGCCGAGTGACTTGTTGGCTGGTGCCCCTCCTGCGTTGGGACTAAATCTTGGTGAGAAATCTGCCTACTTGAGTGAGTTAGCGAGTGTTGGTGGAAGTAATGCTCGTTCAATGTCTGATGAAGGAGGACACAGTCCAGCAAGGAAGAAGAAACGTGTGAGAAGGTGCAAGAATGGGAGTCTCCGAGTGAAACTGTTGGAGAGGACCAACGAGCAGGTGTGCAGGGATCCAATAATTTAGGAAAGGAAGCCGTTGTAGCAAGTGTACCGAGTGTTGAAATTTCACGGCAAGTAGTGTGTGCAGATGATGCTGAGCAAATTTTGTCGAGCAAAGATTTCATGTGTTTGGCAGTGAGCCAAGAAGTGATGGAAGATAGAATGGAACTTGTACAAGAGAATATTATGGATTTGGGTGCACAGGTAAATGATCATAATTACTGTGGTGATCCTAGCATTAGAGGACGGTGTAGTATGGTTCCTGATGTACCGAATTCGCATCTGGGTGAGCAAGCCAGCAGTAGTAGTACAGGTATAGTTAATGATAGTGGAGATGAGGCTGAGATGAATGGGGATGATGTAGATATTGTTGCATTTGACGGTAATGTTGTTGCAATCCAGGGAAAGTGTGAACAAGTAGATGGAGGGTAGGCTAATACTGGGGTCAGTTAGGTTAGGATAAATTCTGTTCAGCATTCTGCAGACTTCAGCCTTACTCAGTTGCCTCCTGGAATGCCGGAGGTAACAAACAAAGAACAAGACATAGAAGAACTACTACAGAGAGTCCATGTTTTTGGTATTCAGGAAACCAATCAAAAAAATTTTAGAGATGCCGTAGCATCTCCAATCTGACTTTGTTTCAGGTGGAAAGGGTGTAGGGATGTTCATTAAAGTGGCTGTCCCATATGTTCTCCGAATCTTATTGAATATACGGGTTTAGAAGCTTGTGCAGTGAAAATCTTCATGATTAAAGAGTGCCTGTCTGTCCTTGTAGTACATGCAAAAAGTGCACGTACACTTAGCGAATGGAAGTCTTGGTTTCAGCAGTTCCCTCGTCCACTCATAGTGTGTGGTGACTTTAATGCCACCACTATGTTTGGGGTCCGTCCGTGTTGATACATGAGGATGGTATTTGATCAAGGCACTCGAGCGGAGTGACCTTCTTGTTGTCCAGGATGGAACGCTAAGTTCTCGTGTTGCCATGGAGGTGTGACTCAAGACTCAGTTCTTTTTTTTTCTTTGTTCATCTGGTAATGACAAGTTTTTCCAGTTCAGCATGTCCGAAGATCAGAGGGGCAGTGACCACTTCCCAGTGGTTCTACTGCCCCTGGGAGGCTGTGGTTCTTCTCGTCAGTGGCCCTGTGTTTCCAATGGAATTTTAGTGGAATGGATGACGGCAAATAGAGTTGCTGTGTGTCCTCAGGAGAGAGGGTTGAGAGCGGTGTCAAGATTGAAAACTCAACCAGTGTGATGGACTTCTCTGTGCTCATTGGATGTCCGAAACAGGAGGAGGGCGTACAAGCACTGGAAGTGGCATCCTGGCGATGCTTCCTGGATTGAATATCGGGGAACGTCCAAGGAGTCTGCCTATATCATTCGCAGAGAGCGAGATCAGTACCCTGACAGAGTATGTGGTCAGGTCTGTTCAGCTGCATCCCTCACCAAGGCTTGGCAAGTGGTGAATGGGAGTTCGATGAGTATATCCCAAATGTGCGTTTATGATTCGAACGAACGGTCTAAAACTGTTCTGAAATGTGACGCAATTGCCGATGCCTTCTGGGAGAGGTTTGCTAGTGTGTATGCCTTACCTGTTGGCCTACAACCTCCAGTTCCCAGACGAAGTGCTGTTATTGACTCTCCTGTGGATTTCATGTGGGATGAGTCTGAATTTCTTCCGTCGTTAGCCAAGTGTCGGGATAGCAGTGCTGCAGGATTGAATGGTATTTCGTACAAGGCTCTCCGTGGCCTCCAGTCGTCTGCAGTCAGGGAAGGAGTAGCTCTCCTTCGAGCCAACTTTTCGAATGAACAGATCCCAGCTGCTTGTTTGTTCACCATAACTAGCAGAGTCGCTCGCTCATTCCGCGTCGTCTCGCTCCCCTGCCCCCCCCCTTTCCTTATCCCCCGTCTCGCTCCCCTCCCCTCATTTAATTTGCCGTTAGGTCAGTAGATGGCATCGTATGTTCGTGCTGCTGGCCGTTGCGTTCCGGGTGCAGCTACTATCTCAGCGGGGCATGGCTGCTACTCTTATAATTTGTCGTTCTGTCAGTAAATGACGGAGATGGCATCGTATGCAGCTGCTGCAGATGCAGATTGCTGCTGCCGATGGCTGCGTTGCGGATCTTGTGTAATTATATATATAGATTGTTCCTGGATAAACCAGGGTCGGTTAGGTCGCAAGTGATGAACTATCGGCCGATCTCACTGTTGTCAAATTTACGCAAGGTTTATGAGCGGATGATTGTTAAAAGACTGGAGTCTCATCTTGAATATCACGATTGTATTGCCCCGTTTCAGTTCGGTTATTGAGCTAGGCGCTTTGTTCAAGATGCTGTAAATGTACCTCTTGTCAGGCATCTATGAGTCATGGATCTAAAGGCTGGCAGTAGTGGCGTTTTTTTTTTTAGATATAAGGTTGCTTTTGATACTGTTGAGGTTGAGAGGGTGTGGTACAGCCCAGTCAACATCGGAGTCGGCCTGAGACTAGTTGATGCGATCTGTGCTCTTCTCGGGGTTCACCAGTATACCACAAGAGTGAGTGGTTCTTGGTCTGCGACGACGAGTTCAGGTAGAGGGCTCCTCCAGGGGAGCTGTATTAGTCCTCTTCTGTTTGCTGGTGCAATTAACGACATTTTGGTTGAGGTTGGAGTT
Organism: Lithobius niger; assembly: GCA_023313725.1. NCBI lineage: Eukaryota > Metazoa > Arthropoda > Chilopoda > Lithobiomorpha > Lithobiidae > Lithobius > Lithobius niger. Next base: position 12,176 of record JAHWFP010271737.1, read on the forward strand.
GCGAACAACATTGTCTGCTATGCAGATGATGTTGCACTGTGGTTTGCTGGCAGCGATCCCGAAGCCTGTTGCAGGAGTGCAGAAGACGCTGTTGCACGAATGCACGTATCTCGTCTCTCCTTGCCAACAGGGGACTTCTTCTTGCTCCCGCAAAGACAGAGCTAGTTGTTTTCAGCAGGTCTAGGGTTCGGCATGCAACTCCTCTTTCTATTTGTGTAGGAGGGATAGTTGTAGAGCAAGCACCAGATGTGCGTTACCTTGGTGTGTATCTAAATGAGAGACTAGCGTGGACTCAGCACACAGCGTCTCTACGTGAGTGGATAAAGCCGATAACTTCGGTTATCAAGTGCCTTTCCAGGATTAAAGGTATGAAACGTGGTCCTCTGCTGTCTACAGAGCCTTTGACAGGCACAGAGGCACATCAAGACTTTGCAGACGGCGGTCAATGACTGTCTCTGGTGACGACATCGGTTCAGGCTCTACGGGTGGAGTCCCATGAACCTCCCTTGCATGCCAGATCTGCTGAGCTGTTGTGTTTGTTGGGCTTGCGAAATATTAGCAGGGGCCCGAGTGACAGTGTGGGGCGAATTATCAGGGATTATTGCGTCCTGCGCCCAGCGGCTCTGAGTGCCTTGGGTCCCCTTAGGTGTGCTGCCCTTTGGCTTCAGAGGGTGTTCTCTATAGAGCCATTGAGGGTAGCTCGGACTGTTGCATACAACCCTTGGGTGTGGTGCCCAAAGTTAGTTGAGGTTTTCCAAGCATGCAGAAGGCTGCGAGATTTTCTCTGATGCGTCGTTTCACCAGGGTTCGCAAAGTGGTGGCATAGGAATTGTTATTCCCTCCCTTAAAGTCTTTTACAGTCGGAAACTGCAGGGAGTGAGCTCTAGTACTACGTCTGAGCTGTGCGCCATTTCCGTAGCTCTAGATCTGGCCCTGGATGCAGACCTGGCATCCTTCACAGTCTTCACTGACTCACAGTCGGCACTAAGTACTCTGCGCCGTGCTGTAGAGTCTCTGGATCTCAGTGAACCTATTGTTTTTGATATTTGCCACAAGCTTCGTGTTTCATCCGTTCTCGGGATTGCACGCCTGCTTTGGGTCAGGGGGCATAATGGTGTCAGGGGCAATGAACTTGCAGTAGGCCTTGCTAGGGAGGTCTGTCAAGAGAGCATAGAAGTCATCTCCCCGATTTCCCTCCCTGTGCTGAAGCGTCCAGTGCTTCAGGCCTGGTTTCTGAAGAAATTGAATGAAAAATTGAGTACAGCCTCCACTGGTCGAACTTTATATCGCATTCAATGGGACTGTTTCAAAGTATCTCCCCTCGATGACCTCCCTTTGTGGGTTGTACAATGCACTCTCGTCTATGCACGGGTCAATCCTTTCTCCGTGCCCACCAACACAGGATGGGCTGGGTGGTATCACCGGACTGCCCAGCTTGCAGACTGACACAGACCCAGAACATCTTCTTGCTTGAATGTGAGGCTCTTTATTTGCAGGTGGAAGTCCACTACTATTAGGACAGCCCAAAACATGAGGGACCTCCTTTCCCCAGTGTTGGCACTGGTGTGTAAGTGTCTCCATGCAGTGGCAGGGTTTATAAAAGAGACTGGGATTCGAGTATGACCCTGGCCACTTCTTGCTCCACTCTGTTGTTCTGCTCTTCCCCACTGTACTTTTCTTGTTTATAACTAGTTGTCATTGTATTATGCTGTGGATGTAGAGTGTAGTGTGTGTGTGTAGTATTAGCCAGTTTGGTTTCTGTAGGAATGCATGGCTTTGGGCCGATATTCTTTATAATAAAATTGAAACTCAAATTCAAGGAGCTGCTTGCACAAACAAACTACCTATCTAGACACACGCTAGTCGCTATTGTGTCGCCGCCACGCAGATGATTTATTGTTGTTGGAGCTTAATTGTTAGAGCATAATTGTTAGAGTGTAATTTTGTTGCGAGATGGCGGCTCACTAGCAGACTGTCTCTGCTAACTGTAACGAGCTTATATATAATTTCAACATAAAGGTGTAAATTCCCCATGCGGTATCTTTGGAAATCGTTGGAATCAGGTGTCTTGGGTCCAGTAACGAAGAATAACACATCATTAAAGTTTGGGAAGGTGTCCTTTGTGGAGAAAACGTGCCCTCAATAACGTTGATTTGTGTTACTGGCTAGCAACTACTAGCTAGGGTCAGAGCTGCCATGTTAATTCTCATGGGGTATAAAAACAGGGCTATATCTCGTTAGAAAAAGTTTGCATTTCTAAATTTTGGCACACAGGTAAACAGTAGTACGGCGAGTGCCTTTTTTAAAATGGGGGTTTCAGCTAGAAGCACATGGCCCTGAAGTAGCGCTTAAATTCAAAATTATTTTTTTAGCCATTGTTTGTATTGTTATCCAACAGCCTGTTATAACATACTTAAGTCTTACATGCACACCGTTTCAGTATTTACGTGACGCAACAGTTCACTCGAGTTTTCACAAAATAACTATTCTTGCAATTATTGAACTGTTTGCTTCGGGCCAGAGCCTTAATAAACTCAATCAATCAATCAATGCAATCGTAAATAAACTGACTCGGTTGCTGGTTGGATACCGTTCAGTGAGTTTTATATTATGTGATATTTGAAAAGTGAAATATTATGTGATCAGTGAATTTTCTAGTATACTATAGTCACTTGAATACACCATGGTAGCTAAACTACGGAAGTTGCAACAGAAAAGAGACTGGGAATCTATCATTGCCAGAAAAATTTGAAACACAATGCAGATCCTGAGCACAGGGTCCAGTCAAGGAAAAAAAGCAAATTTGTTCAAATAAGTATGTCTTAGTAATGTGCGGAGTTTGATGATTACGGTAGACATATGCTATAGTGTGATACCACTAAGTAGACGATCGGCCAAGTAGATGAGATTAATTGTGATTGAGTGAACAATTCCAGCTTCATTGCGTGATTAAAATTAACCTCGGTAGGATCAACTGAAGAGAGTTGTGCTGATTGAGTGAGCGAAGTGAACGAAAATCAGCGTTTGTTAGCCAGTGAGCTCAAAAATGGGATTGAACAAACTTTAGCATGTGAAACATAGTCATACAATAAACCAAACCCTGTCAATTTGGCTGATGTAACGGCTAATTGGGCAATGGTAAATTTGAAAATTATGAATGAGAAAATTTATACACATAACATACCTCCAGACAAAAAGGTAGAGATGACGATTAGACCGTGGGATTCTTTGTATTCGCAGGCCTATGAAAGTTTTGATATGCACCCAAAACCAAAACTGGTATAAGACAAGCCCCCAAGTTTCTAAAAAGGGTCGGTCTTTGAAAGTAGTGATATCATTTAACCAGGGAAAGTCTGCCAAGGTTATTCATGTTAACCAAGTTAATCACACTGAATAATACTTGGACGTTAAATGAAAACTTGAAGATTGCTACCGCTAGTAATCCCTGCTTAAATGATATAACTACTTTCAAAGGCCGACCCTCTTGAAAACTTGGTGGCTTCTCTTATGCCAGTTTTGGTTTAGGGTGGATAGACCCTACACAAACCAAAACCGTTTTTCTTAAGTTCACGTCTTGCAGCTGGCATTTGCTGATTAGCATTATTTGCTGATTGTTGTATTGTTATAAAACATTGTTCACGGAGCTACTGGTATATTGTTGTTGTAGGGTTGTTGATTTACTTAGTCGTGTACAGGGCGTACGGCGACCGCCCAGTGCTCTAGGAATAAAATTCAATTCAATGAGTTGCTTTTTACAAACGAAACTACCTAACACAAACCAAAACCCTTTTTCTTCAGTCTACATTCTGTTGCTGGCGGTTGCTAATTGGCAATGTTGCATAATAATATTGTTTAAAACAATATAAAACAATCAATTTGGTCGTTTAGATGTCCCCTAACATCTGAACCACTTGACCAATTAGAGGAGACCTTATGAAAAGGGCACATCTCCAGGGCAATACTTGTAAAATTAGCTAAGAACCAGCTTTACTCATTGCATGTAAAAATTTATTATCGCAAAACAAAAATGGAGTTAGGCCAGCAGCCAGTAATTGGGCAAATCTCAACGTTATTCACGTCGTTTTTCAACAAGATAACACTAAGCTATGTCATTAATAGTTCTTTTATGGTGTCAGGTTACTAATGGATCAAACAAGTTTCACCCTTTTCTGTTGCATTGTTAAATATCCTCAGGTGGCTGAAAATAGCCAGACTACCTTAACTGTAAAGACACAATGTATCTAGTGGTCGCAATTCTCCTATATAAATTTTATCTGGATATTATCGTAAATCTTGGCGGGCGATAAACTAGCGTGTGTCGTGAAAAGTTCCTAATAAAGCTTCGTAAGTATGCTTGCTTATGGTAAATATGTTAAAGTTGCTGTTTGAGTCGGTTTTCTAACGTTCACTCACACAGGTAAATATTGCAAGTGCAACATGGTGTGCAGTCGTTTATAATTAGAGATCAGATAAAAGAATTATTACTCATCTCACTCTCACCTACTTTATGTGGACGATTGAAAACTCACGCTTGAATGCCTCGTTAACCGTTATTAATTTAGTAAATAACTATGAATAACTTTATGCAATTCTAACCACTCCTCAATGATCACTCGTTTATTGTTATAGTTCAGATCGTATTATTATTACTCATTCTGTTATCAGCTGCTTCTACTCGATGAACTGTACATTGAATAATAAACCAAAACTGGTAAAAGGGGCCGCCAAGTTCCGAATGGTTCGGCCCTTCAAAGGAGTGATATCAACACACCAAAACATTCGTCAAGTTAATCGCACCGCTTAATAGTTCGAAGGTTAAATGAAAACTAGAACATTGCTACTTTCGGT
>JAHWFP010271749.1:0-17187 GCA_023313725.1 Lithobius niger
AGAAGCAATGTTGCTTTCCCTTCTTGTGTATGTTTGTGACTGCTTGGTCACCACTGAGAAAGACTGAACAGCTACTGAGCTCGGCTGGAGCCTATACCCAGCATCCGCCCTGGTAGCGCAGTGGTTAGAGCACCCGGACTAGTCAGTGGGAAGTCCTGGGTTCGCGTTCCAGTCGGGGCAGTTGTCTTTTCTTTCTTTCTCAGATTAGTGTATCTTGTATCACCACAAGGCCAATCTTTGTGGCAGACTGTTTGCTATAATTAGGCATTTAGTAATTAATGATCTCATCTAGTTGGTGGCGAGACCGTGTTTCGAGATAGGCCTATTCCTGCGCATTACTGGCTCGATTCCTGGCTTAATAATATAAAACCGTAACACGTTAATTGTACGATACTGAATTGTACTTATCTACTTTAGGCTACTTACAATACACAATGAATATGATTCTTTGATTCGTGATCTAAATCTATACTTATCTTCACCGAGCATTCTAATTCGTGTTTTTCATTATGGCTGAAAGCTAATGTAATCCTTGATTTCTTACAGCCCAGTTTGATTGTGCTGAAATTGTTTTAACGGGTCGAAAATTAGTCTGTTTTGAAATGTTTATTGTGTGGGTGAGGCAGATTTCAGGCTGAGTAAACTTTTATTTGACTCTGTCTTGTTTTTGTATAATTCTATTTTAATATTCTTTACAGTTTCTTCACGTGTAATCTTATTTCTTGTACGTTTGAAACATTTTTCCAGTGGTTTTTTTTTTTGTTTGTTTTTTTTTTGTTCTTGCGCGACCTTCATGTACACGCGGGCATCTGCTTTTGTGGTGTGTGGCTTTGCCACTTTTGTGATTTTCTTTATAAATTGCATCGAAATAACTCAAATCTAATCATATCACATTTATTTCGGTTGCTGGAGAAAGTTAGATGATTAACAGCAGCATACCCCTCTTGTTCTAACTTCAGCCTGGGATCATAGAGATCAACGGTTACCCATTGGAGAGCCACAACGTAACAACCGAAGATGGCTATATCCTAACGATGCATCGTATTCCGTATGGCAAGAATGGATCCAGTTCGGTTCCAAGACAACCAGTCATGCTGCAGCATGGTTTAGTCTCCTCGTCGATTTTCTGGGTTTGGAACACCCCCGATAAAAACTTGGGTAAGGTCTTTTTTTTATTTTTCCTAGTCACAACTAAAAAACTCTACTTCAGGTCATTAAAAAAAACAAAAAACGAAGTTTTATCACTTGTTGCGTACAGCTGCGTGATATTATCCCCCCCCCCCCCCCAAAAAAAAAGAGGCCCTTCTGGAATCTAAGTCCATTATATCACAAAGAAATTAGGAAGCGTTGTCGGCCGAATCACTGGTGGTCCTGGACTCAAAAACGGAAATTGAATTCAACCATAAAAAAAAGACCTCCCATGCAGTATTTCGTGAGTTTCACGTCCACAACAGAGAAAACATCAAAAATTTTCTGCGTGTATCTTGTTCGTTGATATATATGTTGAACAGGAGAAGCCCAAAGTGCACATGTAAAACCAACACAACCCGACGTTTCGAGCTAGCTCCAGCTCATTATCAAGGGAAAAACAAGATACACTTAAAATTGCATAAAGTTGCAAACGGATAAATGCAGGCAAAACTGCCTAAGGCAAACTACATTTCGAACAAGTTAAATATTTTTAAAATTTAAAATTTAAAAAGGAGAGGAAGAGGAGAGCGACCTCTTTGTACTGAAAGCACAAGAAGAAAATGATATAATAATAAAAAATAAAAAAAAGATTTTCTCCTGTTCAACATACTTTGTTCCAGTGCTTGCATTTTTCCTTAACTGTATCTTGTTCCACAGTTAACTTGCAGACGACTCACCAGAAGTACGCCAGCTGTGCCCTTCCGTCTTCACCGGTGGCGTGCACGTACAGGGGAGGGGGTGGTAAAAGTACCTTTTTTGTCCTTTTTGAAAACAAAAGTGCCCTATGTGCTTTTCTGCACCCAATAAATGCTGGCGCTGCAGCCACGAGAGAGAAAGGGCCTAGAGGCCTAAAAAAGGCAAAACAAAAGAAACCAGGAAGGCCAGGAAGGGGGCAGAAAAGGGCAAAAAGAGAGTGATAAACTAAAATGAAAATAAAAAAAAGGTCCCCAGGAAAAAAAAAACCTGAACGTGCCCTTTTACTATAAGTTGCCCCTGCCCTCTTGGTGCTATGTGCACACTACTGTTCTTCACAGTAGCATACCTGGCGATGATGATTAACACTAGCATGCAATACTATTTTTTTTTTATTAAAATTAAGATGAAAATTATAAATTCAAGTGTAACTCTTCAACCCCTTCAGTGCAAGGGACGTATGCCACACAAAAACGCCACAAATTAAGACGGAGGATGAAAAGCGAATTTCCTAAGGATTTCCTGGGTAACCGAAAGAAACGAGCCAAGCACATCCGAGTTGTCTGGGCCCTGGTCTCCGAGCCAACACGATATGAGATCAAATCGCTTTTCGTCCTGAGAACTCCAAAAAACGATCTGGGATTGAAACAGTAATACTCAGCTCTGTATGGAAGGAATATTTCTTTTGGTGACAACGTATTCATTTGTACGTCACAGAGTGATCCCCTGAAAGCTACTTTGATTAGTCTGTCGTAAGCCCAAGATAACTCGACTAGCATTCCGTATGGGTTTCAGCATGACCGGACTGGAAGAAACAAGAAGCATCCAGTAGCACAGGACGTCAGCATAGAAACAGAACATCTATTGTATTATCGGACGTTTCCCCCACGTCATTACGTATCTACAAATAATTGCTTACCAATTCACATTGGCTTTCATCCTTCAACTCCTAGTTTAATACGGGGTGAGTTAGCTGGTGCCACATTCTTAAAGATATGTTTCAGTAGCAGTTGAATAAAAATATAACCTTATTTAAACAATTAAGTAAAATTAATTATTTAACTTAAACTCATAATTATTATGATGGGGTCTACGTGACTTTGTAGTCCTTTGAGCTTGTTACAATGGATGAGATCGAAAAGAACCCTAACTAATAGTGATAAACGGCCGGCTAGTCAATGTCCGGCGGTAAACTAAATTTTTTAAGCGGGATGTCATCTGCCCAGTTCACACAAATCAATTGCACTGCCGCATTATTCAATTCTCCTTTTGGTCACACGAAAATCTCATTGTGACTCCCCTCCCCGTAACATAGCTGGCGAACTTATCAATTCCCGTAGCCTGGTTTCTAATCTTGACTTTCAATCCTTCTTTCTGTTAATAGGTTTGACATTTACTTATTACCGAAACGTGGCTTAATGAAAATGTCACTAATGCTTCAATTCTCAACGGCCACTCATTTGAGATTGTCAGGAAAGATCGGGGCTCTAGAGCAGGGGGAGAGGCAGTGATTTTCCGTAAGGAACTTTTGATCTCGACACATCTATTCGCTGACGAGGTGGAAGCAATGTCTGTTAAACTACTCAGTGCTAAATCTAACCCATAGTCTGCTATAACCCTAATGGTAGTAATGTCGAGCTCGTTGATAGAGTCGGATCATTCATTAACTCTGCTATGCTCCCTGATCATACCAATGTTGTTCTGGGTGATTTAAATCTGTCTATGGTCGACTGGGCGGTGTGCGCTGCCTCGGACCCAGCCCATATTACATTTTTAAACTTAATCTCTAGCAATGGGTTCACCCAAATGGTAACTAAACCAATAAACCCAGTCAAACTCAGTTGGTCAACCCGAGGTGACAATGTCCTTGATATTATTTTAACTGACAATGACCGTATCATTTTTGATGAGGAAGTTGAGACTGCACTTCGTCTTCGTGCACTTCGTGCACTTCGTCTTCGATCATGATATGGTTTCCTTCAAAATCCACCACACACTTCAAATTGAAAAAAAGTGATACTAATGTAATGAACTTTGACCGGTTACTTGATGAACTTCACTGCACCAATTGGGTAAATGAATTATGAATGAAATTATTATGAATGGTGAATGAAATTTGCGGGCGATTTAAAAGTCCATTCGGCAATTATCTCCCAACCTGATCATTGTTCTCTTCAACAAGAAATTCCAATGTTAATAACTGCGCCGAAATTTGGCAACTTCCTCTTTCTAGCAAAAAATGTTTAAATTTCCCAGTCGGCAAAGGCCCTGGTGACTTTTATTATTGTATTAGCAACACGAAACTTAATACTGTATCTTCTGTTTAATTAGCTAATTTAATTAAAAAGATGAAATGCATTCGACTAATAAAATTGTTGTCTACTTTAGCATTTCTATTGGCGGATGCTGGTTATGACGTTTGGTTGGGAAACTACCGTGGCAACGAATACACGACACATGCCACCATGAAAGAAAGCAGCTCTGCGTACTGGGATTTTAGGTAATACTTTAGACGTAGTTTTCCCAGCATTTTATGCTCAACTAGATACAAAACGAAAAGCTGAAAGAAAGCATGGGCGAATAGATTTTTAGGGTATTTTGTCTCCTTAAACACTGTTTTGTTTTACTGCGAAGCATGAGAAGTAGTGGAGCTGTCATCTGGGTCTGTTTGTCAATCTGAATGTGGAATTGTATGTCTTTATCCATCCTATATGATGAACCTCTCATTCGATCCGTCACAAACCTCCGAAACCTATCTTCAAAACAGATACTCAAAACTTCCTAGTGGATGCTCAGCATCAACCATACCAAAACTTTTACATCATGGGTAAAATTATTTCATGCAATAAAAGTATAATAAGCTTAATGATAACTTCCATTAAAATTTAGCCAAAAGGTGCGAAATGTAAGATATTAAAATGCGACGTTTCAGTAGCAGGGGTCACTCGCGTTATCAAGCACAATTACAGTAGGCCAACTTGTGAACCACACAATGAAAATACACTCGATAAAACTTCAGAAGGGAAAAAAAAAAGAAAAGAAACTGCAAACTACATGTATCATTCTGCAAGTCGAAAGGATGGAACGAACCACTAAAATGTACAGAAAGAAGCCCAGGAACGTACGTTCTCGACAACCAGAAGTGAAAAGAAGGAAGAGTGTGATGGGGTTTGTCTGATGGCGAAATAATCAGCTAGTTTATTCAGCATAAAATAATAATAATAATAAATAATAATAATAATAGTAATCTAGTAATAATAATAATCTAGCATATTAAATAATAATAATCTAGTTTCGCCCCCCCAAGTAGGGGTGGGGATCCAGAAGGGTCACAGATTGTGGCCACTGGCACTGGTCCCAATTTAAAAATGGTAAGGAGGCATCACTGATAGGAGCACTTAACGGAACGAGAGAAGTCAATGTAGCCTCCTGAAGACACCAAGTAAATTCGCCGAGAGCACAGCCACAGGGAGGAAATTCCATGCGACCACAACACGATTTGTGAAGAAATGCTTGCGACAGTCGAAGTGGCATCCCGACACCGTCAATTTCAAGGAGTGGCCACGAGTACCAACTACATCACATCGATCGAAAAAAGGAAGATCCACGGGAGACATGTGATGGATGATCCAATATGCAATAATCAGGTCAGCCTTAAGGCATCTAAGTTCAAGGGGCTCGAGACCAAGCATACTCACTCATTACCCTGAAGAAAAACGGCGAAGTCCACGCAAAGCGCATGTAAAACTGCTCTGCACGGATTCAAGCTGGTCGATATCACCAAGCAGATATGGCGACCACACTGGACTGGCGTACCCCAGGAGAGGCCTAACATATACCTTAAAAGCCCCCACAAGAGTTGGCCTGTCATGGATAAATAAAACACCGCTTAACAATCGAGAACTTGCCAAAGCTTAACAATCGAAAGCCTGCCAAAATGCGTGAATTTAAAATTCTTGAATAAAGTACCATATTCTTTGAATTGACTGGACTGTGACTGTGACTTGACTGGACTGAATTGTGAACTGGTGGGTGATTCAACAGAACGCATGAGGTCTCTAGGTTGGTTCGATATCATTGGCAGCTTAAAATCAAAGCTGATCAAATCAATTTGAAATGACGACCACAAAATGCTGTTTGTCATCATTGAAGTGCTCGTAACCAACCATTCTTACCTGTTGTGTCCTTCCTAGCATTTAGGATAGGTTTGCTAGTTGTTAGCATAAGAATGTGTTAAGTCCAAATACATATCAACGCATAACTTATTTGACATGTATGTACTTCACTGTGAATTTCTCGAGACACAAAACAAAATAGGTTTTTTTTTTCAAAATCTCTGTAAAAACGTTTGACCAGGAAGGTCTTGGGTCACCAGCGTAGAGCTTGAGTAGGAAGTGTTTTTTTTTTTCGCTGCCTTAGTTAGGTATTTTTTTCTTTTCTTTCGCTGGTGACATGGAAAGAAATAAAATAACTTCAGTTTAACCATTTGAAAGGATTTCATTTTGTAATAACTTTTTCACAGCTTTGATGAACTTGGTAAATACGACCTTCCAGCTATGATAGACTTCATTTTAAAGACGAATACAGGCTTCAGCCAGATTTTGTATGCCGGTCACTCTATGGGAAATACCGCAGCCTTTGCCATGTTTTCCATCAAACCGGAATACAACGACAAAGTAAGTTAATTGCTCTTGACAAAAATAAATAAAATGTGAGAGACTGTGGTAGTAACATACTAGCTTAGATATTAGTTGGGAAATTTAAAAAAAAATAACTATAGCTAACAAACAGTTACAGTACAATAAAATATAATTTAGCACGCTTTCAACTGGGCAGTTAAGATACTGCCAAATCAAGTTCGGAAACGCAACCTTACAATTTCATATCGTCCTATACCAGAAGTAGGTAAAGAACAAGGAATGAAAAATCTGATTTAATTGTAATCTAGCATTTGACCATATCACGTGATTCTGTCGAGATTTTAATAGTACAGGAAAAACAGACCCCAAAATGGAGGTGAAAAATGCATTAATTCGGCCAGGGTTGAAACTTGCAGGATAACTTCATTTTGGCACCAGATTAAAAAATCGAAAGAGTCCCTAGTGATTCTGGGGGTGGAACAATGTTTTTCAGAGGATTGTATCATTTTTAAGGGTGTAAATCGAGAAAAATGTTGGTAAAAATCAAAATTGTTCCAAAGATTTGGGTGAGGTAATGTTACATCTCAGCACTCGAACACCGTGTAATATCCTGTACTACCGAGTCGATGAAATGAAGCGCTAGTGGTATAAGACCTACTTTTACCCTTAAAACTTGAAAATTTCACTTTAAATCGGGAAAGTGGTACCTTACCTACTAAATATAAAATTCAATCATATAGGCTGAAAGAAAAAAACGAACTTTCAATGACAAATGTTGCGACATTTGGGCATCAGGTAGTTTTACCCTAATCCCTGGAATTCAAAATGGTGTCCAAGTATGGCGACCAGAAAATAGATTATTGATTCTAGCATTCTAAACCATTCATCTGATTGAAAATAAACCGGTTACCAATTACGTTTAGAAATAAATTTCCTTCAAAAAATTGTCTATGCTTATTTTATGTAAAATTTACCCATCTGACCCAAATTCGCCAATTAATTTCTATTAGACCGTTATTGTATGCTATACACACAACAGTTTAGGAAACATACACACAACAGCACATGTGTATTGTAATTCCTGACTTTAAACAGCTGCAATGTTAGGTCTAATTAATATCCACTGACATAATTGGGCTTAAATGAAAGGGTGAAGATGTATGTTTTCCAACAAGGGTAATTAAAACTATTTATATAAATTGGAAGCTAAGCTAAGGCAGTTTTCTCCTATGTAGCGCTGTGCTTTTAGTAGTATTTTACGACAAGAGCCATATTTACACTGCTGCAGTAACTGTTCTAATTAAGATAAAAAGATGTATTAGGATTATTTGAAATGTGAAGATGGATCTTTTCCAAGAAGGGTAATTATAATGATTTACATTAATTAGGAGCAAAGCAATGGCAGTTTATCTAGGTTGCAGCAGTGTTATTTCTACGACTGATTACCTCAAGTTATATCTTTAAACTGCTGCAGTAGCCGTACTAATTAATGTAGAATTAGGCTTAGATCAAAGATGAAATGTATATTTTCTAACAAGGGTGGTTATGTTAATTTATATTAACTTTCTAATAAGTTGCGACAGATTTTCTACATTGTAGTGCTGAGCTTTCTGCGTTATTTTACGATAAGTTCTACCTTTAAACTGCTGCAATAGTCGTTCTAACTAAGATAAATAAATTAATTAGACTTGGATGAAAGAAGAAGATGGCCATTTTCCAAAAATGGTAAATAAAAGACTGATTTTAGTTAGGAGCTAAGCTGCGGCAGTTTATCTACGTGGTAGCACTGTGATTTTTGTGTTGTTTCACGAGAAGTTCTAACTTTTAACTGCTGTAGTAACTGTTATAATTAAGATAGCCGAGTGTGATTCGGCTTATATTAAAAATGAAGATATGTAGCTTCGAACAAGGATAGTTAAAAGTAATTATTTTGATTAGAAGCTAAGCTACGGCAGATAATCTACGTTGTAGCGCTGTGATTATTGCATCGTTTTAGGACAAGTTCCATGTTTAAACTACTGCAGTAGCTATCCTATATAATTAAAATAAATCGTTTTAATTAGCCTTGTTGGAAAATATACATTTTCAGCTTTCATCTAAGCCTAATAACATCCATCTATCCGCATTACAACGGGTACTGTAACAATTTAAAGATAGACCCTGTCGTAAAACGACACAAAAATCTAGCGTCAGAATGTTGCTAAACTGCTGTAGCTTAGCTCCTAATGAAAATAATTTTTTTTAATTGGCCTTGTTGGAAAATATACGTCTTCATCTTTCATCTAAGTTTTTTGGTGGGTTTTCTTTCAGTTTATATGACTGAATTTTACTATCTATATTTTGTAGGTAGTACCACTTTCCCTATTTTAACGTGAAATATTCAAATTTTAAGGGTAAAAGCAGGTTTTATTGCACTTGCGCTTCATTTCATCGACTCGGTAGTACAGGATATTACACGGTGTTCGAGAGCTGAGATATAACATTACCTCACACAAATCTTTGGAACAATTTTGATTTTTACCAAAATTTTTCTCGATTACACCCTTAAAAATAATAAAATCCTCTGAAAAACACTGTTCCACCCCCAGAATCACTAGGGACTCTTTCGATTCTTTAATCTGGTGCCAAAATGAAGTTATCCTGCAAGTTTCAACCCTGGCCGAGTTAATGCATTTTTCAAACCCTATTTTTCCTGTACTATAACTCGTAGCCAGTGTACTAAAAAAAAACATTCGACTGAAACGTAGATTCCAACAAGCACACATTCACAACAGATAGATAGGACTTAGGGCGTGTTTATTAATTTGATTTCAATACATACGCGTGATGCTCGACGCTTGAAAGTAGAGCTTTTTCGATGCCATTTATAAATATCACGGACTTAAATACTATCCATGTAAGTGTGGAGCAGGCGAAGCAACGCTCGCGTTCCGGTGTTTTCAAGCACCACGCGAATATCAACTAGACCTAGATCGGTGATCATCGGTTGTTGCATGCTGGATAGGAAAATGGCAGCATCAATGGATTCCGTCGACGCCACAAGAAAAGAAAACGTTGTTGAATGCTCAAAATAGGCGCTCAAATGTCTCACTCATACTGACCTTGATCTATGACATCGAATCTTTCCGATGTACTGTAGAAGTGGGAAGTTGTGAAACAGCATAGTTGGATTGAAGCATTGGTCAGCATTAGCAGACCGACGTGTTCAAGATTTATAAATGATGCAGCGTGTTGCGGCGACTTCTCTAGCGTGGTGACGTCACAACAGGGTGTCTTCCCTCGAGCGGGAGCTAGGACGAGCGTCGCGCACCAAGCGAAGCGTTGGTACTCATTGCTTTTAATTTATAAATACGGCATTATTGACTGAGCTATGAGCCTATGAAAGTCAAAAATTCGGCGAGTCGGGTACTGTTTCTTGCGCCAGAACAGAGTTGAATGCTATCCAACACTTCTTATCCAACATTTCCAACACTTCCTATCTAACACTTCTTATCCAATTCAAAACTTCCTATCCTATCCAACACTTCTTGCGATCCAACACTTTTTATCTCGTTCCTAAAGTAACTCCTGATAGGTTCCTGACTATAGTACTTATCTGTGGCCAAATCTAATTACACAGCAATAAGTCTTCCTGCATTTCCTACACCAAATTATAGTGAAATAGTTATATTGACGGTGAAATTCTTAACCTTTGTACTTTTATCCGAAATTCGATTTTACCGGAGTACTCCTCGATCTTACTGGGTGACTTTAACTTGTCAACGGTTGACTGGGAGAAATCTAGGGCCGGTGACAGTCACCATGCCTACTTTCTGGATTTAATTGCACCACTTGGCTTGGAACAGCTTGTTAACAAACCCACCCGGGGGAACAGTATCCTTGATCTGGTGTTTACTTGTGATGACAGACTGGTGTATGGCCTGAGTGTGGGGACACACTTTGGAAATAGTGACCACTATTCTGTAAATTTTAGGTTGAACCTCTCAAACTTCAGTCTCCAAACAGATCATGGAAACGAACGGACCACAAATCTGGGCAAACTTAACATAGATCTACTTAATTCATCCCTGAGCTCTGTGAATTGGGATAGCACTGTCTTCAACATGCACTGCGGAATAGAACAGGCATGACCATGTTTTTCATACATACTTTTGGGTCATATCAAGCTGTGTCGAGATAAGCCAAGACCCCTTAAAAACGTAAAAAACTTCGTTCCACACCATATTTTAAAGCAGCGTAGTAAAAAGCTGAAACTCTGGAAAAATCATAAGGCAAACCCTTGTCCTACATAGTTGCTAGCATGCAATAACTCACGCAAGCTGTATTCTCAGATGGTAGAGTCATGGCATCGTGAGAGGGAGGTGGCAGCAATTCGCGAGGGCAGCTATTCTGCCCTTTTTAAACTGTACCGTAGAAGAAATTCCTGCTCCAGAACCCTCCCGCCCTCAAAATGGGTACACGTTTCGTCGAAGATAAAGTAGAGAAGGCGGAAATCTTCTGTGACGTCTTTGCGTCGAACACCATACTCGACGATGGAAATCCTGGTCTGCCAGATAAACAGCTTGTGGACTCCCAACCATCATGTACCCAGGTGATATTTACGGAACATCTGGTGTCTAATGCATTAAAAAAATTGAAACCTAGCAAGTCTTGCGGACTTGATGGGTTTTCGGCACACCTATTAAAACAACTGGGAAATGTAATATCATATCCTCTGTCTACTATTTTCTCTTTTTCCTTTGCACAAAAAAAGCTCCCCAGAATGTGGAGTAGGGGAAACGTAATACCGATTCTATAAAAGGGGTCTTCTTCTTATCCATGCAACTATCGACCAATTGCTCTCACATGTGTGGCCTGTAAGATCATGGAATCGATCATACGAGACAAGATTTTAAACTTCTTTAAAGACAATCCAGTAATTAGTGACGATCAATTTGGGTTCCTTCCGAATAGATCCGCGGCCCACCAGCTGCTGGCGATTTTGGATAGATGGACCTTCGCATTGGATATTGGGGGCCCCCTGGATGTCATTTATTTCGATTTTAAAAAGGCTTTTGAGTCGGTTGTTCATAGAAAACTTCTTCTTAAAATTAGCAGCTGTGGTATTGAAGGTAACCTAAAAAACTAGCTTGCAGCTTTCTTTGCGGAGCACACACAGAGGGTGATGGTTGAGGATGTGTGTTCACAATGGAAACCTGTCCCCTGTGGTGTACCGCATGGTTCAGTTTTCGGACCCATCCTTTTTGTGATCTACATAAATGATCTTAGGATAGGACATACTTGTACCTTCAGATGGAAGTTCGCAGACGACCTAAAGATCGGAGCCGAAAATTTATCTTCTACCCCGTCAACCGAATTGGATGCCCAAATTCATGGCGTTGTTGCATGGTCCCGAAGGTGGCAGCTCCCAATCTCGAACCAAAAATGTTCCTCATTTCATGTGGGAACTGCAAATAAGTCCCCCCAGTACTTCCTTGATCAGGAGACCTGACTCCAAACTGAAGAGTTAGGGACCTAGGAATTTGGTTCACTAAGAACTTAAAACTGTCCTTACACTGCCAGAAAGTTGCCACTGCGGCATTCCGCCGCTCCATGATTGTAAATAGGATTTTTTTTTTATCTGGGTGTGTTGCCACAAGGATTTGGACGTTCAAGGTGTTTGTGCGTCCTATCTTGGAATATGCTACACCTGTATGGTCCCTCCTACCTGGCCAGGGATATTGACCTCTTGGAGAAAGTCCAGCGCCGTTATACAAAATATCTCCCTGGATTCCGGGAAATTGTTTACCGTAAAAGACTTGTAAGATTGAGTCTGCTGGAGTTACTTGAACTGCGACGTATAAAAGCCGACCTCGTACTTACATACAAGATACTTCATAATTTAATCGGCATTGACCTTCCGTTTTTCGATCCTGCACAACGCCTTATTTGTACACGCGATCACGAATGGAAGTTGGCCACGCCTGCATCAAACCTTGACTGTCGCCGGCATTTCTTCTCGGTTCGAGTGGTTCCTATTTGGAACGCACTCAGTGTAAAGACTGTGTCTGCACTGTCGGTTTCTACCTTTCGTAGGTTGCTTGACGAGGAACCGCTTCACGTTTTTCTGAAACGTCCTTTACTCCCGGACACCTGATGGTTTTTTTTCTCACCAGCAAACCACGTGCCTTTTCCCTTTGAGAACTGTGTTGTGGTCCCAGGCAAATCCGTCTTCTTAAAATATAACATTTTTAAAAATTTTTAATGGCATGTAGGCCGCTTGCATGGCATGTAGTCCAGCCACCCTGTTTTATCAGGTTGGCCTTTGATTTATATACATATATATATTTTTTTTATTTATTAATTTTTTTAAGTGTTCACAAATCCCCATTATCTGGGTGCTTTAGTTTTTAGTATTCACCGTAGCATACAATTTTTTAGGACTGTTTATACTTTTTAATTATACAGCATCATTTTGAGCTTTTTAAAATTTTCCACACCCTTCCCATGTCCTGCACGTTTGGTGGTGTCATCGGGGGCCTTTGAGTGTCCCCAGACATTCGTGTCCCCAAACCTCTTACCATCATCCATTCCTTGACCGTATATTGTACACTGTATTTACATGTAATTGTGGCTGGCTGTCAGTGACTCCCCAGTCCTTGCCAGACCCGTTGAATAATATTATTATTATCATTATTATTAAAATTTACTGTTATTATTACAAATTATTGTCTTTGCAGGTGAAGGTGTTTGTTGCTCTTGCGCCTGGGGCGTTCGTAGGACATATGAGAAGCCCGTTAAGATACTTTCCTCCGATCCTAATGGACGCAATGAGTTTGTTAACTCACGGAAAGTATGCCATGCCTGCTGGTGGGGACGCACTGTCTAAATTCGTCATGTCCTCGGCGTGTAAGCCTGAAATAGTTGCAAAGTATGTATGTTCAATGCCTATATTTGCTGTAATTGGACCTGATGAACCACAACTGAATAAGGTGAGAATTTCAAAAGATGTGATTTTCAAAATCTTATTTTCACTGTTTAAACTTCGTTTAACGATGCCAGTTTTAATGTTAATTATGTTTCACGTTGAACTGGAATAATTAGGTCCAACGCATTTTAATTTTTTTATACCATATAATACACCAGAAAGGGTTGGTTTCATCTAACACTAATCAAACCTGGATAACCTGCTGCTAAAATTCTAATAACCGTTATGTTTTTTTGTCACTATTTGACTATTATAATTAATATTTTACTACCAATATTTTGTAATGATAGATGATAATCAACACTCTCTCATCTCTGTTTATTTTTGTTATAATACAGATTAAACTGGAGGGACGGATCTTGGAATTTAGTATAATGGTTATGGTAGGTGGAAATTGACGTGAAATATATGAAAACGATCGAGTCAGATTGCCTATGTTACGGATGGTAGTTTTATGGTTCAGGATGTTTACAGATGTTTACAGATGCTCGCCCGCTTTTACAAAGACCCTCGTTCCTAATCTTAATGAGATGGGAATGAAATTTATGCAAGTTAGGCGGGGACATGACGTTACTTAAGCTGAGGGGATTGGAGAGAAGAGAAAGGTGGGAGGGGGATAAATTCTAAATAATATTTACCAAATATTGCAGGATGAAAACGTCGGTTGCTGGTCGGTCGAATTTGGAGATTGGAATGGGGCACAGCATCAACCAAGGACTCGACAGTGGAATTGGTTGTCAAGGTAGTGCATGCCTCCTCTTACAGTGTTTACATTGGTATATTACGGTAACAGTGACAATTGTTATTGGTAGTGTAACAATTACAATGTTATACTTGGAGGGAAAGCAAATTTTTGCTTCAAATCTTGAGTACAAGGCAGATTGAGGTAGTGATGGCCGAAGTTTAGCAATAATACTTAGACGCCAAAATGGGATACAGAAAATCACTTTCCAAGTTACTGCCACTACTCAAAGGAAGTGCCAAGGGAACTCAAGAGTGCATATTCAATCAATTTAATGGAGACAACCTCCAAGGAACCAAATGCACCATATCTTTTCCATGTGGGAAAATATAAACTTGCAAAATGCATGTAGTGTTGCGTCACTCAGGTTGCACACACACACGCAAACAAAAAAAACATAAATAAAAATACAGTTGTAATTCAACGAATAGCCTGAATAAAATTGCTTTTGCCAAGTAAACTCCTCTGCTCGCAAATTACATGTTGGTTAACAGTGTTGACTGCTGTCACTACGAAAATTCGACCTACAAGGAAGGAAGGGAAAGACGGCGACAGAAGGGGAAGGAAGTGAAAGAAGGGGAAAGAAGTGAGAGAAGAAGAAGAGTGTGATAGAAGGGAATGATGGGAGAAGGGGAAGGAAACGAAAAAAGGGTAAGGGAGTGAGAGATGAAGATTACAGTGGAAGAAAGGAAAGATGGTGCGAGTAAGGAAAGACAACAAGAGAAAGGAAGGAAGTGAAAGAAGGAAAAGGGAGTGAGAAAAGACCAAGTGAGAGAAAGGAAAGATCGTGAGAAAAGTGTGAGAGATTGAGAGAAGGGGAAAGAAACAAAAGAAGGGGAAGTGAATGAGAGAAGAGGAAAAGAAAAGAGAATGGAAAGACGGTGAGAAAAGGGAAAGAGCATGACAGCAAGAAAAGGGGAAGAAAGTGACAAAAGAGAAAGGGAGTGAAGAAGAGAATAAGAGGGCAAGATAATCGCAGTGGACAAGAGGATAAGATTAAAAAAAAAAAGGACGCTAGAATATCATGAGAGAAGAAAGTGGGAGAAGTAAAAAATAGCAAGAGTAATCTTGTGCAGAAACTTTCGTCATTTACTATGTTATAGCTATTAATTTCTTCTTTAACGCTGTAGTCAGTGCATCACTCCAAAACGGCTTTCGCAGCATCCGGAGGTTCCACAGCAGATTGGAGCAAAACCTCTGGTCTGTCACATTACTTGGCTGTAAATATATTCATAGTCTCATTGTGCTAGTCCATCAAGCTGTTTAACGTCTTCTGATGAATTTTGCTTATGAATTGATGTTATACATTGTGAATTGAAATTGCGAATTGAAATTGCGAATGTAAGCATCGGAAAGCCTGACCGTTAGCATAAGTTAAGTATTTGGCTGTCCAGACATTAAATGCTATCCAATAATTTTAATATGTTTTAGACTCGTCTAAGCTACTACCTCAGCGTTTTTCCTTCAACATCTTCGGTCAGAGCAGTGAAGCATTATCTTCAGGTTTGTAACCGTTTCTTTAAGTTTGCTTTACTGGCTATTAGAATTAGCTATTGAATTAGCTATTTATTCATTATGTATGCGAGGGTTACTCTCAGTACAAAATTTCCTAAGTGAACGTGTAGAGCAGGATGGCCAATGATTACTAGTAGGAGAGGGAGTAAGCACAAGTTAAGTACACAGTCATGCATCTGGTATGCAATATTTAGCCCGGTGGCTAGACTGGTCGTGGTACACACATTTACTGCTAGTCTAGCTGTGCAGAATGTATATCATTACTTGGCAACCTAATTGCTGAAACCTATCTCCCCCTATTTTACTAAGTAGACTATCCTTTACGCAAAGAGCACTGCAGTGCATCTAACTCAAGCATTGTAAGAGTAGGAAAGCTATGAAGACGGAAAAAGTAGTACAGTACTTCAGTCGCGATTTTCGT
Source organism: Lithobius niger (assembly GCA_023313725.1). NCBI lineage: Eukaryota > Metazoa > Arthropoda > Chilopoda > Lithobiomorpha > Lithobiidae > Lithobius > Lithobius niger. Next base: position 16,170 of record JAHWFP010271749.1, read on the forward strand.
TGCAAATGGATATTAGCAAGGTCAGGGGTGGTTTAGGAGAGTTTGGAACTGGAAGAACCACATAATTTCCATTGCAAATCATATTAGCAAGGGCAGGGGAGGTTTTGGAAAGTTTGGAGCTGGAAGAACCTCCGAATTTCCTTTGCAATGGATGTTAGTAATGGTAGGGGAGGATTAAGGGCATTAGGAACTGGAAGAACTTCCTAATTTCCTTTGAAAATGATATTAGCAAGGCTAGGGGAGATTTAGGAGAGTTGGGAATTGGAAGAACCTCCCAATTTTCTTTGCAAATAATGTTAGCAAGGGTAGGGGAGGTTTAGGAGAGTTATGAGCTGGAAGAACTTCCTAATTTCCTTTGAAAATGGATGTTAGCAAGGGTAAGGGAGGTTTAGGAGTGTTACAAACTGGAAGAAACTCCTAATTTCCGTTGCAAATCGATATTAGCAAGTGTAGGGTCGTGTAGATAGCCTAAATCTGGCCAGTTTTGAGCCTTAATGACGTTTTCGGCGGAGAAAGAAGTTTAGGAAAGGGAGGGGAAACCCGAGAACTCGTACAGGAAAACCTCCGACGATCGCGTTCGGTCAAGATGTTGTTAGAATAGGTCCCATAGCTGCTGAAGGAGCTTGGTAGTCTCTCACACTACACTGGCCAGCACAGACTAGCTGGGACTTTGCCTCGATCCCTTTTTTATTGGTCGTTCCGATCAGCTTCTTCAGGCAACTAGGCTTACCGCTGCTAATGCTCGGCCACAATGACCACGCATTAACTTCTCCTACCTTGTGTTTCGTTGTTTCCTCTTTTAATGGACCTATGCGGATTGTTGAATATTCATTTACGTAGTTTGTAGGTGTATAGTTTTGAATGAACATAGCTAAGAGAAGGAAGCAGGAATTACTCTGAGTTCATTGCACCATGCGGGAACAGATATCGTGACGTAAGAAGTTAATTCTACTTTGTATTTTGTAGTATTAAAGGGCAATTACATCCATTTTGACATGCATGTTTGACTTTTGGATCA
>JAHWFP010271754.1:10074-23374 GCA_023313725.1 Lithobius niger
ATAGTTTATTCCGTGAAAATAGCACAAAACGCCAAGGAATCTGTTTGGGTTACACGTCAAAAGCCTATACAATAAAATTCTGTGGACATCAGTGCACATTGACTTAAACAATAATAATAAACTTAATTTACTAATTATTTCAAATGGTTACCAGTATTAAAAATTCAATAAAAGGGAGAAATTTCCGAAATTTAACTGTATCAAGCCACATTGCTTTAGTCACGCCACTTTTTAATTTCTTATTTAACTTCAGAAAGTTTATTAATCTTGTTCGATGTTTGTTTAAAATATTTGGTATTTGGTAAGTAATTGAGCCGGTTCAGCCACACAAGCATTAAGTTGCTTCGGCTGACTTAGGCTCAAAGAAATTAATTTAAAAAAAAATACCTCTTTTGCCATACGAATTTCTCCATAAAGGTTCTTTTAACCACTTATTATTTCTTACCTTTCTATCCATCCTCAGTTTGTAATTATTATCAAAATAAACGTTTACTAATTAGTGATAGCCCAATAATAGTTCTATGTTCATTAATTTAACCTCTTTATAAACTAGGGCTGTCGTCATTTTCGCTGTCGACATAATGGAGCTGGCTCCGCTTTCTTGCCGTTTGGATGTTTGGCTAAAAAGGGTCGGCCTTTGAAAGGAGTGACATCGTTCCACCAGACAAAGACGACCAAGGTACCTAGCTACTTAGCTGGAGAGTATCATGAAAAGTTATTGATGCATCTTTCTCCCTGTGAATGGTGGATACTCATCCTTTAACTTTTAGTTTATCTTTATCCCTGGACCTTTACCTTACATTTTCCATAATTTGAATTTCGGCCACGTTGGGATTTAGCCTCACCATGACAAAAATATTAAGGCTGGGCCGATCACCTTTTTTCTACCAGAGCCGATCATTAAACGAAACTGGCCGATCCCAAATCCCGATCCGATCACCGATACCAAATCCCCCAATAACATTTAAAAATTTGCTATGTAATTTCCAAACAATAAGAGACAGCTGCTTGGGGTTTGGACCATTGGAAAGTTGGTGAAAAAACGTTGGAAATGTTTGTATTCCAACATCAAAATCGGTCGACGAAATGTGAAAGTATCTTCAGTTTTGTTTATTACCGATCTTTCTGGATTTCCTATACCGATCCCGATTTCTACCGATATCGCAAATGTCGGTCAGGGATTACGTGAGGCATTCTGAATCGGTTATCGGAATTGTTCCAGCCTTACAAAATATGCTTTTAGTTGCTTACAGTTAACAGACACATGCTAGTGGGGCCAGAAGAGAATTCAAAAATCAACAACTATTTATCCATTTATTCACACTTAAACTGAGCAGCAGCCATTATGCTATGCGCTCAATATACAAATGGAGGACTGCTTACAAACTACTTCACAACTACAATCAATCTTTCAAGAATCAATCTTTTAACAATCGGCTGCTTTTAAAAATTATAAACCGTCGGCTTTGCCGTCTCGTTGTTATTTGGGTTTTGGCTCTCGGCTATTGGTCCATTTTCTCACCCTGATGGTTCGTTAACCCCATGTCCGATTCCGGATTTTTCTTTTGATAAACCTTGTCCAGCCTCCCGTGGTACTGCATGCAAAGTTTGGTTTGAATAGTCCTTGTTGTTTACGCGTGATGCGCGGTCTAAGATTACATTGGAGTGTCTTCATAGCGGAGCCTACGCTCTAAATAACCTTTGTTATGTTTAGTTTTGACTACCTTCAGTGAAATTTAAACTGCTTTGTTGTGTATCCTTTGAATTTGTTGTGTTAATCCTTTTAACGTTGCACTGTGTACTGTTATAGCATATCTTGTGTGAGACAATAATAAAGCTTCAAAGGTTGCCTTTTTATTATGTAAAATCATTAAAAAAAGTATGATGTGAGAGTGTCGGTGTGTATGTGTGCGTGTACCTCTACTCCTCTTGAACCAAGGCACCTACAAACATGGGAGTAGGACCGAATGAAAGATAATTAAATTGCGCAACATTTAGGCCCACTTTTGTCGCTGTAAATTGATTTTATGACCCTCAAATACGCGAAAAAACTGAAAAAATCATGAGGATCAAGGTTTTTTTGATCCTCATGATGTTTGTTTATGACGTCATAGTTTGTTCATGAGAAGCTTATTATGACTGAACAAACTTTTTTCGATAAAACTATGCGTCATGAGCAGTCATGAAATGCAAACGTTCTTAGGAATGTGATGGATGACAGTGCGCAATAATTGCAATTAGTTTACGTCGAAATAATCAGTGCATCGATTTTGTGATGCTCTTGGAATCAAAGAAATTACATGAAGCATGGATCGAAGCCAATGGAGTGCGCAAAGCGAACGATATGACTATACCACGCGCCATGGCTGTTTGCTGTGACGTGCATATCACGTGACTGGGCTAGTCCAATCAGACGGCCAAACAGCCGTTGTTTTCGTTCGTCATTGGCTAACTCATGGTGACGTCACGGCAAACAGCCATTGCGCATGATTTAGTTAATGTTTAAATAGTTTTTAATGTTGTATAAGACTGAAATTGTTTTCCTTATCTTTGCCACCAGATTATCAGCGTGCTTGAAGAACTTCCAATTTTTATAGTTCAACACCCAAATATCTAGCGTTGCTTACTTTGTCTAGTTTTTTACATCTGTTAAGTGTTTCTATTAAAACCTTGATTTGAATGTCCAACAATACATTCAATATCACTTTTCACATGTGATGTTCTAATAGCTAAGTAACAAGTTTTACCTAAGTGAATGTAGAATTCATTGTCTCGTAATACGAAATTAGTATTTCCAAATCATCTTGTAGATGTTTAGCCATGATTAGTCACTGCACTGTGACTGAGGTGGGCGCTAATGACCCATCGTTCGACACTCCATAAAGCCTCAATTCTCTTCTTCCCATGATTTTATTATTATTGTGTATAGAGAGCATACAATTATGGTCAGCATACACAGTTAGATAAGTATTCCAATTCATATCCTTGATATCATTTATGTACCGGCATGTAAATTATGAACAGCAGTGGACCTAAAATTGAACACTGATGCACTCCTGATGCACTTGTTTGGCAATATTAACACAACCTTTACCTTTTCTATTTGTTAAATAAAAATGTAAAATGTTAAACTTTTTTCTTCTGATGCCACGTTTTTATAATTTTTATATTTTTTTCTAAAGTTCCGAAAGCTTTAGTTAAGTCAATCAGTATGGCCCCGACAAACTTTCCATCATTTAAAGCGCCGGTGATATCTAATAAACCTGTTTAAACCAATTGTAGTAAGAGTCGATTTGTTTTTCTCTTGCTAATTCAGTAATCGATATGGCTACTAATTGCCTAACACCAGTGAATAATTAATTTTCTCTCCTTAAAGGATGCCACTACGATTCCACCATCGGTTTCATTTTTAAAACTGGAAGTTTTATTAGAAAAACAGTGAACTGAATTAGCGCTCAAAATATTCAGTACAGTTTGGCAATTTTCTGGCAGGGCAGGTATGCCCTGTTGGCCTCCAAACCGTTTGGTCCTGGCGGTTTGAAAATTTCATTTATCGACGGCGACGTTGCCGGAGAAAACAACTAGATAACAGTTATTGGCCAACAGTAGTTTTCATAATTCATCCCCCCCCCCGCCCCTGAGGGGGGGGGGGTGAGGGTGGGGGTGGGGGTGGGTATTGTTCGCCCCCCCCCCCCCCCCAAAAAAAAATGTACTAAGCACTAAAGTTATTAACGATTGTCCAAAAAAGTAGCCCAAGTCCGCATGCCAGCATTCGACTACAGAACTTTAGTTTGTTGTCCAGTTATTCGTATAGATCAGTGTGGCCGCGTGCCAAGGTCAAGGACCTAAAATAATTTAAGCGAACACCAGTCATTGGTCGGTTGGTGGTGACGTCACCGCTGACGAATGCTATATAGTTCCCAGCCATTGGTCAGTGGAGGGATGACGGCAGTCGGGTGAAGAAAAAATAACGAACTCCGTACGTTTGCTGAGAAGAAAATTCATTGATTATTTCTAGTGGAGGATTTCCCCGACGGATTCGACCCATTTTCGAACTTAGACCTAGAAATGTGCCATAGAATGTGTGTGCAAAATTTGGCCGAAATCCGATGAGACCTAGAAATGTGCCATAGAATGTGTGTGCAAAATTTGGCCGAAATCCGATAATTCGTTCAAACTCTATAAAGCGAACCCACAGACACAGACAGACAAACCGTTTGCATAAGAGTCTAAATCGAGTCTAATAAACTTGATTAAACCAATTATAGAAACCTTGCTGGCTCAGAGAAACCTCGCTGGGTCAAAATGGTGCTCCAGTTGTTGGTATTTAGTGCTCCAAAGTATTCACTTCTTTTGTGAGGTTTAAGGCTTAACTGAACATTCATCTTTGGTGAGTTGGTAGTTAAGAACTCCAAGGTCTTTTTGGGATCATCCATGAAGCTCCATGTGCGTTTTGAACATTATTTTGAGTGTTTTAATTTGGTGGTTGAGCCTGTTTTTGTCACTCAGTGGGGGCGGCCATCTTGGCTGCTGTTGGGCTATCTTGTACATTTGTGAGGGTTCAAGCCTGGCTGGAGCCACTTTTTCTTTTGTGTGTTTTTGTGCCTGAGTGGTTACTTAGGTTCTGATGACCCCATCCCTCACTGTTTTGGGAACTTAGGGCCATTTTTTCTCCAATTTTTTGAGCAGTGAAAAAGTTGACTTTCGGATTGCATGGTCAGTGTTACAGACTTTTTAATTACCGAATACAAATCTGAAATAGTGCCGGGTCAAATCCGATCAAAGGATCTGGATTAGTCAACATTTTTTTTTTCTCAGCTGCTTTGGATTGTTGGAGATGCCCAGGAACATCAGCTGAAATCTACACCATGACTGCAGAATTCGACGACGTTGTTGAGGATTTGAATAACTTAGATGCGTCTGTTGGTGCAAGGAACGCGAGTCCTCCTTCTAAGAGAAATAAGAGATCAACAATGTTTTTTGACACTCACTCCACACCTAATGGTGATTCATGTTCCTCTACTAGCTCGTCACCAACCACACCACTTTACGCCCAGACAACTTCGGGAATCGGCATTCTCCTGGACAAGTCATCTCGTGTACTTTCTAAATTGGAAAATTTTGGACTGGAAAAGGACTTGGACCTCGGTGCCATCGATAACAAACTCTTAGCCATCACACAATCCTGTCAGGATTTATCGGACAAGCTCACGGGAATTCACGAGACGTTTGCGGCCCAATTCCAGGCAAGTATTGCTTCTCTTAAGTTGGATCTGATGCAACACATCTCCGAACTGTTCGACAACTTTACCACAACCAAATCTAGTGAGTCCATACCTCAGGAGCAGAGTTCGCCAGTGCAACTTGTCTGTGCCAACAGTGTTAAATGTACAACTGTGTTTTCCGTACTTCAGGGAGGCAGGATACAATTAAAATCAGCTCACCTGGACCATTCCCCGTCATCAAACATCCAGCATACAACACCAGAATCACAGGGAGGTACCGTACATCTTCCGAGTGGTAGCTTACTTGATCAGCCAAATCCCGTTCTACCACCAAATGTTACAACACATGCTAACAAAGGAAAGCACAATAGAAAAGCTAAGGTACTAGATAGACCACACACCAAAGGAAATGGTAACATCTCCAGTTCCAAATCACCTGTGGCCATGGTTAGTGACGGTGAAACTCCGCCCATGTTGGTTCCAGCGACGGCTATCACCCGCCCATTTCCATCAATACAACATCTATGTGACGGAAGAAACAGAGCATATACCATACAGAGAGAACCTCCACCATGTGTGCAATCTATCCATGGCACGTCCAACAGCCACCCCACCAATTTATTGAGTAATCAACCAAACCACACAGCACATGAAGTGGCCGACCTTCTAACAACACCAATTACCATCCTTGGTGATTCGCACACCAGATCACTGCGTTGTAGTACACATAAAGACTCCAAAACATGGTGCTGGCCTGGAGCTACCACCCAGTTCGTTCGTCAGCAGGCCACTTCTTTAATTCACGAAGCACACCCAGAAAGTGAATTCGTTCTCTGTGTTGGCTCGAATAACCTGTCCTGTGACCCTCCAAACCGAATTGCAGCAGCCATCGGCGATATTTTAAGTGAGATCCGCTTGACCAGACCAAAGGCCAAAGTTTCCATAGTGGGCATCTTCCCTCGCCTTTTGAAAAAATTTCGTGATGATGACAAGCTTATCATTCATACTAACTTACTAATTAAGAACCTGTGTATAGAACAGCAAGCTAACTTTGTTTCCCTAGATGAAACAATCTGCGTCGATCATACGCTGATTGCCCGAGATGGAGTGCATCTTACTTCTCGTGGCAAACTTGCCTTGTGCAGGGAGGTAGTGAGTCTACACTCACCCTTGGTAAACCCCCACAACTAATGGGGAATACTCCCACCACCGTGTCATCCTCTCTCCCTCTTATTCGTGGTTTTTCTTGTCTGTTACTAAATGCCCGTAGTGTTGTCAAGAACCTTGGCTACTTCCACGTTGTATTAGCTGGTGGGGATATCGACGTGCTTTTTGTGGTTGAGACATGGTTGCATGGTGCAATTACTGATGCTATGGTCCTTGGTGGTTTTGGTTACAATTTGGTTCGACTGGATCGCGGGTCTAGGGCAGGAGGAATACTAGTGGCATACAAGTCACATTTGAGTGCAGTAGCTACTTTCGCCACTACCAACGTGGAGGCATTAGCATTCTGTCTTCCGGCAGACAGGCTAAACTTCGTCTTGGGTTATCTGCCAAACAGCCACTCCGACCAGGGAATTGTCGAACTTTGTTCCTTTTTGGGGGATGCGGTTAAAGTCAACTTCTCGAATGTAATTCTTGGGGATTTTAACCATTCTTCAGTGGACTGGCAGACTGGAATTGCATCTGAAAGGCCACACAGAGATTTCATGAGACTGATAGCACCGCTAGGTATGACCCAACTCGTTACCTTCCCTACTAGGGGAACGAACTCACTTGATTTGGTGTTCGTGGACAGCGATAGACTTATCTTTGGTCTTAATCAATTAGATAAATTGGGAACAAGCGACCATAATATGGTTGCATTTAAGGTCAACCGATCTTCAGTTACCACAATTAAGAGCAGCTACCTGCCAGGCAAAATTGACTTTATATAAACTAAACAGCATGCTTGGTGAAGTTGACTGGAGAAACTACCTTTCCTCACTTGGGGAAGATATTGATGTAGTCTGGAACGGGTTTCACAGCTTTCTTTGTGACCTGGTTGCCTCCTGTCGGGCAAAACCATCACCCAAGCCAGCTCACGGCTTCCTGCCAGCCTCTATTAAAAAACTGGGTCGCAAAAAGTTGAAAATCTGGCAGAAGTTGAAAATTGATCCTTCGGAAATTAATCGTCGTTCTTACATCCACATACAGGCTGAATACGCGGACATGGTGGACCTTTGGCACACCAAAAGAGAACTTAACGCACTAAAGGAGGGGAGCATGGCTTCTCTGTTTTGTCTTTACAGGTCTAAAACACGTACGATCCGAAATTTACCACCATTGTCTGTTGAAGCCAACTACGTGACAGAGGATGGCCAAAAGGCGAACCTACTAAACCAGATCTTTATCTCCAACACAGTCTCTGATAATGGGTGCATCCCACCAATGCGGGATACACGCAAAAACCCACTTTTTACCGACCTGCTAACTTCGGTTGAGTTCTCCCCTACACAGGTTAGATCTGTTCTTTTACGAATGAAACCAAGTCACTCCGTGGGACCCGACGGGTTTTCAGCTGTTTTTTATAAACAGGTGTGCTTTTCGATCGCCACACCACTTGCTTTTATTTTTAATCTCTCGTTGAATAATTGTGCTATTCCTAACTTGTGGCGTTCAGCGAATGTTGTTCCCATTTATAAGTGTGGTGACGCCTCAAATCCCCATAATTACCGCCCGATTGCGCTTACCGTTGTGCCTTGCAAGGTCATGGAGACTATTATTCGTTCGGACATGCTGTCTTTTTTTGAGAGAGGTAGCTTGCTAAACAGTGACCAGTTTGGCTTTTTGCCAGGTAGATCATCGACACTGCAGTTGCTACTCGCCATGGATTTGTGGACGAGTGCTCTGGATGAGGGAGCTCCCACTGACGTGGTGTACTACGATTTTAAGAAGGCCTTCGAATCGGTGGTCCACTCCAAATTGCTTGCCAAACTCTCACACCTTAATATTGGTGGAAAGTTGCTGGGTTGGCTGGGTGATTTTATCGCGAATCGTAAGCAACGAGTTTTCGTGGATTCAGTGGCTTCTACAGAACTATCAGTTTCAAGTGGTGTACCGCAGGGTTCCGTGCTGGGCCCATTACTGTTTGTTACTTTCCTGAACGACCTGATCCCACCCGGCACGGAGTCCCGTCCTTGCTTTAAATTCGCAGATGATTTGAAATCCTGCACCAATATTACTAGTTTCCAGGATGGCTCTGCACTTATGGTTGACATTCAGTATGTCCACCATTGGTCCATTGTTTGGCAATTGCCTCTCTCACTTGATAAATGTGGTGTCCTACATATAGGCGATTCGAACCCATCCTTCCAGTATGCCCTTCGGACCAGACCATTGAAGCCTATGGACCCCGTAAAGGATCTTGGAGTTTGGTTGACACCCAACCTTAAAGTGTCCTTACACTGTGTGAAAGTCGCGTCGGCGGCATATTGAAGTCTTGCTATTGTGAAACGCTGCTTCAAAGCAGCAAATTCAATTACCCTTGTCAGGGCATTTGTGGTGTTCGTTCGCCCACTTCTGGAGTATGCTAGTCCGGTCTGGTCGCCACATCTTCTAAAGGACGTGGATTGCTTGGAGGCAGTGCAGCGCTCATTCACGCGTGGGCTCTCTGGATTCAGAGACCTTGAACCAGGTGAACGTCTCCGTAGGGCTGGTTTAGAACCCTTGGAGCTCCGTCGTCTCAAGGCAGACCTCATCCTGGTCTTTAAAATCGTCAAGGGACTCCTACCAATTGACGTCCCCTTCTTCGAACGTCCAGCAACGGATAGGACTAGAGGCCACTCATATAAACTGCTTAGTCAGCAATCCCACACGGAGTGTCGAAAGAACTTCTTTACACTGCGAGTGATTGAGCCGTGGAACTCCCTGACCGAGGAGGCTGTCTCTGCAACTACCGTGGCGGCTTTTAAGCGTATTTTGAACACCATGCCCTTGGCAGGGTTTCTCAAGCGTTCTTACTGATTAGTTTTTATCTATTTTAAATTTTTTCTTTACATTTTAAACTCTTTTAGCTCTTTTTCTTTTTAAATTTTTAACCTTTTTCTGTGGTGACAATTGGCCGCCCTCCTTTCCCATTCCTTTTCCCTCGTCTGGCGATGCTAACGGGGACCTTCGTGTCCCTGGCAGGTCTAACCAAGTTGGTAAGGCAGGCGTGACCTTTTCCCCTTTACCCTTCCACCACCTCGTTTTGGCCATGCTTGTGTTGAATCTTTTTCTTTTAAATCTCTATGCCTTTTTTCGCCTATATATGCCTATCTTTTTGCCCTTGGCTCCCTAAGAGCTGCCCTTCTGTGTTTAGGCTGGCAGTAAGTGATTCCTCAGGATCCTTGCCAGACCTGTTGCTCCAGCAACAAATTGTTTTATTATTATATTATTATTATAGTGAGAGTCGATTAGTTTTCCCTTGCAAATACAGCGATCGATATGGCTACTAATTCTCTAACACGTGTGAATAATTACCCCTCCTAACACCCAAATGATTTCTTGACCGCGGTTCCACGACGCGTATGCAACCGTAAAACCAGTGGTCGCTTGAATTTCTAGCTTTTTTGCATCAATCCCCCCTACATGTTTTGATCAACTGCGTCGGATGGCATGGGGGCGCACATCTCTCAATTAAAGACGAGCCCACTACGATTCTTCAATCGGTTTTATTTTAAACTGAAAGTTTAATTAGAACACTAGTGAACTGAATCAACATTAAAAATATTCAGCACCGTTTGGCAGTTTTACGATACGGGAAGCCTCCAAACCGTTTAGTCTCGGCGTTTTGAACATTTCATTTAGCCAACTGCGACTGATAAGGATGAAATATCTAGATAGCACGTTCATTGCCCAAAAGTAGTTTTATGAATTTGCGTCCCCCCCCCCTCGCTCCCCTGACAACAAAAAAACAAATGTCATACAGTAGAAGTTGTTTTAAATATTTCTCCTTCCCCCACCCTCCCGTAAAAAGTACTACGCAGTAAAGTCATGATAGATTGTCCAAACAAGTAGCCCAAGCCTACGTTGATTTGGCGCATGCCGGCATTGGACTATATAACTTTGTTATCCAGTTCGTACATACGAGATCAGTGCCTACATCAGTGGTCTGTAGAATAAAATTGATCAAGTTGCCAGTCATTGGTCGGTTGGTGGTGACGTCCGCCGCTGACGAAGGCTACATAGTTTCCAGTCATTGGTCGTGGATGGATGACGTCAGTCGGCCGAAGAAAAAAAAAACGAACGCCATTCGTTTGCAACAGGCAAAAATCTTTGATTATTTCTAGCGGAGGATTCCCCCAACGGATTCGACCGATTTTCGAACTTAGACCTAGAAATGTGCCATAGAATGTGTGTGCAAAATTTGACAGAAATCCGATAATTCGTTAAAACGTTATAGCGCGAAAACACAGACAGACACCCAGACAGACACCCAGACAGACAGACAAACCGTTCGCATAATAATCTAATCGGCTCTAATAATGTTCTTCAGTGCATTCATGGTATGCTTACCTTTTCGAATGCCAAACTGAGATTTATTCAATATATAAAACAATTTTGTTTAAAATAGGAAGCAAACAGATGGGTCTGTTATTATTTAAGTCAGTTTGTGACGTTTTTTTTTCTAAACTGGTCTCAAAATTTGTTTCTTCAGGTTATCAGGCCACGTTTCAGTATCAATTATACTGTTCATTAAAATAACCATAAATGTGCTGGTATTTATTTTTGTATTTATGAAGAGTTCTAATAGAAAGCCATCATGACCAAACAGATTTTAAAATCTCTGATTTAAAATGTTTCGAACATCATTATGCACGTTTCCTGAAACATGAAAAGTTTTAATTACATTAAATGGTTCGTTATAATTTTTACAATGGCTATTTTTAATATTAGTATTAACACATTTTTTTCCCAGCTTTAATGTAGAAATCTGAGAATCAAAGTTTTCCATAAACTTTCCGCAAGACTTCACCAGAGTAATTTTTAAAGTTTTTCTTGTTATTGTCGTTACTATTTTTATTGAATTTTCTGCCGGTGATTAATTTTACCCCATATTTTGCACTATCATTAGCATTCGCATTAAAAACAAAATATGTTTTTGTAGTCCTGTTTGGTAGTTTCTATTTTCCTCTTAACTTCATGTAATTTAATTTGTTCTTGATTTGCATTATTTTTGTTTTTTTTATTACACTCCATAAATTATTTTTTGCTGATTAACCAAATTTAATAGTTCGTTGTTCATCCATTCAATTCTCATCATGTTCTTTTTATTAATACTCAGTATCTTTATAACAAATAATGTTTGTGAAAATTGCTAATTTTTTTCTTCAGTTTTACCATAAGTAACAATAGGATATTTATAATTTATGAAATCCCAATTAATCTGATTTAATTATTTATTTGTGTTTTTTGGTAATCCATGTGCATCTGTATTGTTTATCAATTGCTAATTTATCAGCAATATTGTTTTCATTAAAAAATTTCAAATATAGTGTAAGGGCACGTTTATGCACCCACTCGCTTTTGCATTCTCGCAGCTAGAAGCTAGAAATCATCTCAAATTCCAACATGGCGGCGGTTTTATGCCTGCCGCCTCGCAACTAAAACAGCAAATAACGTGAGTTCAGAAGCGTTTGGGAAAATTGTTTCGTCATGCGGAATTATTTATATTATTGGCACGGATTATAAGAATGCAAGTATTTACCCAAACGATGTCGGATTTAGCTAATCCATTTAGCGTTGCTACCATGGCAATGTCACCTTTGCCATCGCGATTGAGTTCTAGCTGCGAGAATGCAAAGGCGAGTCGCTGCGAGAATGCAAAGGCGAGTCGCTGCGTAAACGCGCCCTAATAGTGATATGCTGGTTTTATAGTGGTCACCGATCATTTACAGTCAACATTATTTAGGTAAATATAAGGTGTAAACATTATTCAGTAATTATATTTAGCCTTCTGTTCTGTTTTTATTTACTGGGGAGTTTATTTGTTGATGATAAGCATAGTAAAGTTTTTTAAATACAGTAACAATAAAAAATAATAATAAAATAATAATAATCATTATAATTTATTAATAATATTATTAAAGAGTAAAAACACACGAAACTCCTGAGAGTTTGTAAGTGCTTTACATAGTTCTAAAGAAAATCTAGGTAGTATATCTGTGGTCATCATGGCTGAGAGGTGAGACAGCTCAGTCTGGTTGCTGGAAGTTTGCGGACCAGGTAGAATCCCTGGAGAGGGGACTTTGGCAAAGTCCCTGCTAGGACTGCCGACCAGGGTAGCGTGAGAGGCTACAATGCTCCTTCAGTGGCTATGGGAACTATTCCGGCATATTCTGGATAATTTTTCGACCCCTACGACGATTTCCCGGTACAAATCCTCGGGTTGGGTCTTCCCTTTACCAGATATTTATTCTTCTCTAAAAGTCTGGAAATGTTCAAAATTGAGCCAGTTCAGCCACACGAGCATTAAATTGCTTCGGCTGATTCAGGTCAATAATCATAATAATAATAATTTCTGTTAGCTAACGGAGCAAAACAAGGTTGGAAAGAGCTAAAGCCATCAATATTCACAATTTACCAAGGCAGAGCTGCAAGACGCTTAGGTCGAAATAATGGTAAAACTCCGGTCTCCTCGCCTGGATTATTCATTAATTGTGTCTTAAAGCTGTTGAAGGGGATAATGGAGCCTGTTTCAATGGGTAAAGAATTCAACGTTGGAATAGCTAGAGAGAAAAAATTACCTATATATGAGGGAAGACATCCAGCCCATAAACGCAGGGAGCCATACGTGTCTTATTTGATCTTATTTATCATTTACCATCTTCATTATTTTTTTTTTACCGATTGATGTACCGGTTTTTTTTTTAGTAAAGTTCCGTTTGTTGGACGAAGGAACACTGCTTCAGTCCTGACGCTGTCACTGTTCAGACTTGACCGACCTAAATGCAGACTTAAACGTTAAGTCTGCATTTAGGTCGGTCAAGTCTGAACAGTGACGGGGTCAGGACTGAAGCAGTGTTCCTTCGTCCAACAAACGGAACTTTACT
>JAHWFP010271758.1:1587-21294 GCA_023313725.1 Lithobius niger
GAGTAACTCAGCAATGTTTGCAGGAAAGCCTTAAAACTGTAATTGTCATTAGTGCTGCCAGCTAGTTTCCTACCTTAACACTTGTGAAAACATGGATTGAAGCAATAAATAATCAGTACGTTAGGAGACTCAGCAGCCACGAAGTCTGTTCTGTCACCTTAAATCGGTCATAATTTAAAGAACAATTCATTTTGGGACAGGTCTACATAACTCCCACTTCCCGGTATAATAAAATTCACCACTTGTTTCGCTGAAACTGAAACCACCAGTCTGTTCTCTACACGTTACGTTTTTTGGATGAAAATTTGGTCGACTAATGACTAGCAGGTTGGATGAGAGCCAAGGTTTATATAAAGGTACCCCTTCCCCTAACCAAAAACAGTTTTATAGTAACCTCTTTTTTCTTTCATGATTTACCTTTGCGCAAACATTTACATTTTATCCCCAGATGGTGGCCGCACAACCTCGAGCCCCCTTGGAATTTTTCGTATATCACTCAAAATGTCACTGGTCGTTTCATTGATTCTACCCCCCTTTTGAGCGTCATTTTAATATGACTGCAGTATTGTCGTCTGCAAAGCATTTATTATTGTAGAGCACTGGGGGGAATCATTAAGTTAAGTAACATTTTTTTGCAAATCGAGCTAAAAACAAATTTGTTTTTTAGCAGTAAAATTCGAACCAGCCATATACCTCCATGAAATACCAGAAAGGGCCCCCAGAGCTACACTCCACCCCAGCCCTCCATGTGCCCCGTCTGAGAGTCTTGGGCAACAAATTCTTGCAGATCTAGCTAAAAACATGAAATATGATATACGAGTCATTCTTAGCAGCATAAATCGAATCATCCATAGAACCTTCATGATATACCCCAAGGACCCCAGCACCCCCTGTGCCCCCTACTGAGGATAGATCAACAAATTCTTGCAAATTGAACTGAAAGCTTAAAATTTGGTACAAAAGTCATTCTTAGCAATGGAAATCAATCCAGCCATAAACCCTCATGAAATTCCCCAAAGGGCCCCCAGCACTCCCACTGGGCCCCCTCACTGAAGTTTGACCAACAAATTTTTGCAAATCGAGCTAAAAACATTGAAATTTGGTACACAAGTCTTTCTTAGCAGTACAAATTGAAACAGCCATGAAATACCCCCGTGGGCCTCCAGTGCCTCCGCCCCCAAGCATTCCCTTGTGCCCCCTCCCAAAGGCTTGGGCAACAAATTCTTGCAGATCAAGATAAAAACATGAAATATGATATGCAAGTCATGCTTACCAGCATAAATCGAATCAGCCATCCAACCCTGATGATATACACCCAATAGACCACAGCGCCCCTGTGCTCCTCCCTGAGGCATGATCAACAAATTCTTCAAATCGAGCTAAAGGCTTGAAATTTGGTGCACAAGTCATTCTTAGCAGTACGAATCGAACCAGGTATTGAACCCCCATGAAATATTCCCAAGGCTCCCCCGTCCCCCATGGCTTTTCCTCCTCCCTGAGGTTTGACCAACAAATTATCATAGATCCAGCTAAAAGCAAGGAATTTGGTACACAAGTCATTCATAGTAGTACAAATCGAGCTTATTATGGAACCCCCGTGAAATGCTCTCCAAGGCCCCAACATCTCTCTCCCCCATGCTCCTCCCTGAGGCCTGGCTAACAAATTCTTGAAGATAAGAATGATATTCGGTACACAAGTCATTGTTAGCAGTGCAAATCAAACTAGATATGGTACTCCCGTGAACTTCCCCAATGCTCCCCCATTCCTGCTCCATGAGGCTGATGGCCGAAAAATTCTTGTTGATGGTACTAAAAGCATGCATTACGGTGCCCTAGTCATTCCTAGCAGTAGAAATCGAATCTGCTATGGATCCCAGTGAAATACCACCAAAACCTCCGTCAGGATCCTTCCGTTGCACCACCATGAAGCATCGATAATCAACAAATTCTTGTTTAATAGACATTGAACTACATACGGAACACTAGTACCTCCCTGTGTCCTCTCCATGATGCTGATGACCAACAAATGCTAGTTCGATTTGTACTGTAACAAATGAGTTGTGCTCTGATTCATGTTTTAGCGCCATCAGCAAGAAATTGTTGGTCAATAACCTTTTACCGGCGAGTGTGGTGGGAGCACAACGAGGTGCCTTAGGGGGTATCTCGACGGTTTCTATGGCTGGCTCGATTTATAACCTAAGAATAGAATTCTGCACCAAATTTTGTGGTCTTTCGCTCGATGTGATTGATTAGTCCAAATTCTGGCCTGTTACAGCTGTAATACACATGGAGATTGAATCAATCAACTGATGCTCATGTTTTATAGATTAAAACTTAGTTATGAAGAAGACCTAAGGCCTTTTGAACGCTATTGTTGTTGTTCTTGTTGTTTGGTAAATTTTGCTCTGACTTAGAGATAGAATCAAAGAAAAGATTTTCAATTTTTATAACTAAAAAATCGAGTATTAAAAAGTCCCTCTTGTAACAGTCATTTTAAAGTGATTACAATATTCTTTTCTTTGTTATTCCTGCTGGAACAAGAAAAAAATAATAGAAATTAGTAGTAAAAAAAACTTAATCAGATGCTTACACTGCATTGTTAATATTTTATAGGTCTTAAGTTTCTACTATGGTTTAATTGTGCTTGCAGTTTATACTTTAATACAAAAATTTCATTTGTAAATACTTGTACCACAATGAATATTTTTATAACTGAGCAACTTCATTTTATTTACACTTGTTCTTGCTTCCAGGCTACCAAAATTTGCATTGTTATTGTATTTGCTCCAAAATTCTGTAATTAAATCATGGCTATAATGACTTAGTATGTCATTTAATTTAACCTTTTTCAAAATTGCTCCTTTTACTTAAGTCAATTAGTCTTTTATTGCTTAAGCTACTATTTGTTTCTTTTATAAGCTACTCTAGTGTTTACACTATTTCAGTTGCCCTCTTGCTGCCCCTTATTCTTTCATAGCCTAATTTCATTAAAGCAGCGCCAACACTTGAAGATAAATGTTTAAATTGCTTCTTGAACCAAGCAATTTATTTCATTAAGCAGCAAGGACGGCAACTGACATTATTTAACTCAACCTCATGCCCGAAACATCCTACACACCTACGCCCGTACCACAGTTTCGCACATAAGTAGTGCTCAAGCAATTACTTGGGCAAGTAGTACTTGAACTGTAAGTAATGACTTCAGCAATGGTCGTACCACTGCTAACAAACTTGAGCATTACTTGGTCAAGTAACACTCGTAAGTAGTGCTTGTGATTTATCGTGTGTAACTACACCTGGAAACGGTGGCTGTGAGCCTCCGTAGTTCAGCTGCCAGCACGTCCCAACAAAATGCAACCACACGCGTTTGTTAATGTTTTCCCGGAGCTCAGACCCAGAAGGGTCACCCGCTACACCTAGATAAAATGCAAAATTATAAATTTATCATAGAATAAGAAATTTGAGTAAAATACTTTACTAGGCATCATGAAATGAAAACGTCCCCCCCCCCCCACGTACCCCCGTCCTCTTCCGCACCCCTCCCCCTCCTCTGCGGCCCCCAATTGTGTGGTCTGAATGCTCTTCGTCCCTCTCCCCCTCCCTTAGAATCCCTGGTGTTTTGTTTGTTAGGGTAGTAAATAGCGTTTTCAATGGAGAGCGCCACTCTTATTTGTCAGTGTGGCTGAATTTCTGGTTTTTCCGTTTTGATACCAAGCGTGATATTAACCCGAAGGTGATTGTTACTTAACCAACTTTCAGCTCGGCTGTAATAGTCAGCATTATTAAAGCAATATTTCGTTCGTTACTGATTTTCACAGGGCACATCCGTTCGCATTGTCAGCCGCTTGCCCCCTTCCATTGCTGTCCCCTTTATTTAATTTGAGCCGTTTTTATTGGCTGTTTCCTCATTGTTTAGTTTATTTCAGCATTTTCATTGGCTGTCATGACCTCTGATGTGGTCTGATCTCTGATATGGTCTGATCTCAAAAGATGCATCCTCACAAGCGAAATAAATTAGGAAATAAATCTCCAATCAAAAATAAAAACAGACACCATGAGATCGTTGTTTACCAGCAACAATGACGTTTGCCCACCAAGTTTCAAGTCGATTATATATTAGTGGTGATGCTCTAACGCTCAAAATACAATTTTTGGTTGCCCACGCAACGTTATTTGCCAGTCCGGACTTTTCGTCCCGAACTGCCGACAGGAGCTTTTTATTTTCACTAATTTCTTTTTTTGAAAAAGTCAACAGACTATAGTTCAGATTTAGCATACCTGCACACGGCAGCGAGTTCTAACTGATGGGGGTTTCGGATGCCCTGTCATTCTGATCAAGAACCACCCCCACGGTACTGATATTAAGAGAAGAGAAATAATAAGAGAAAAGTGGAAAGGAAAGGAACGTGTTGTGGGGAATAGTTAAGAACTTCAAACTCAGTATCTACGCATCTCATCCCCGAGAGCATTCTATAGCCTAATCCGGTTTCGTGTTCCATTCTGCATCCTCCTCAGTCAGAACTTCCCGAAAATAACTGACGTATGTAGGTATGCGTCATCAGAACTGTAGTCTGTTGACGTTTTCAAAAAAGAAATCAGTGAAAATAAACGGCTTCACCAGCAGTTCGGGACGAAAAGTCCAGACACCAGCAGTCTCAAGTGTTACTGACAAATAACGTTGTGATGGGCAAACGAAAATATTATTTTGAGCGTTAGAGCACGACAACTAGTATAATCGACTTGAAACCTGGTGGGTAGATGCATCTCGTTTTCCTGGGACATTCTAGTGTATCCCCCAACCCGAGTGACTCCTTAGGTCAGCGCTATAGGAAATAACGTTGCTTGGATCTCTGCCCGAAGTTGGCTTCTCCTTGTACAGTCGACAAAACAGAAAAAAATGAAAAGTGCTTCGATCACTGCAAAAATCAGCATGCATGCTGGGGTAAGTGTCACTAGTACAGCAGCGAAATTTCAGCCATATATCTTTTCTATACGCAAAGTTTACTGCCTCCATCGGCAAAAACGGTTACTTAAGTTTACTCATGACAGGACTTGACCATTTACTCAGATCCAGGCATTACTTAGCTTTCAGGTAGAGGTTTTGAGATAGCAGTGGTAGGAGACGATAACTTAAGTCATTGCCTAAGCAAAGGAAATGAATTTATTGCTCAAGTAACAGATTGGTACCAAACTACTACTTAAGAAGCAACTCCAACTTAAGTCTTTGCTTAAGTACACTTAAAACACAGCTGTGGTATGTGCGTTAGTCTTCGTTTGTCATTTCTGAAGACTTGGACATTTCTTATTTCAGACTAGATACCAACGGAATGGGAAGTAAAGAGGAAAAATGCTAAACATCTGAATGACAAGATCAGGATATTTCTGTATACTTGTTATTCCAAATATATCTGCAGAATTTTCTTATCACCAAAAGAAAAATGTGACGATAATGAATTCATAGCTCATGCTTACAGCTGTTGCAGATGTAGCATAGGTAAAAAAAAATATGGAATTATAATTCATTGCACAGCAGCTGTTAGTTCTTGATTTATCACCAACTTGATTAATGGTGGGGTACCTGTGGACTTACTCTTTGTTGACTTTGCAAAGGCGTTCGAATTGGTCTCATTGGAGCGCCTCCTTGCGAAGCAGCATTGTGTGGGGTTTCTCAGGTTTATTTGGGACTGGCTTGCGAGTTTATTGCTGGGTCGTTCACAACGTTTCTCTTACGGGTGGTGTCTGTCCAAGTCATCGCAGGTCCTCAGTAGCGTTCCCCAGGGCTCTATTTTGGGGTCATTATTGTTTGTTATTTATGTGAATGATCTTTGCACTAACACAAATGTGGTTCCGGTATATCAGTTTTGCCGATGATTTGAAGCTGTATCGACAAGTTGTTGATGTTGAGTCTTCTGGTGACCTCCAGCAGACCCTTGGGGATTTGGATTTTTGGTCCCATACTTGGAGACTTCCCATTGCTCCTCAGAAGTCTGCGGTGTTGTATTTGGGGCACAATAACCTGAGTTTTGACTACTTCTTAGGGGGCATTGGCATTCCAGCTCAAAACTCTTTAAAAAGACCTCGGTGTTTGGCTCTCCAGTGACCTACGGAGCTCGACTCATTGTAATTTCATAGTTAAAAAGGCCAGGCAGAGGGCTGAAGTTATCAGAAAGTCTTTTAAGTCGGGTGACCGGGCCATCTTGATCTGGGCTTTTAAATCATATGTCAGGCCTATACTCGAATTCGCATGTCCAGTGTGGAACCCCGATTTGCTTGGCGATATCGAGTGGGTGGAGCCCGTTCAACGGAGTTTCACTAAGTCTTTGCCAGGGCTAAGGAAACTTGATTACCGGAGCCATCTCTGGGTTCTAGGGCTTGATTCCCTGGAACTCAGAAGGCTGAAAGCGGACTTATATATGGTCTATTCCATCTTGCACGAGTCAATTTTTGGATACTTCTAAGGTTTTTTTGAGGTGAGGGATAGTATGTACAGTAGGCAACAATGAGTTTGTCCAGACAACAATGGTAGGCCTCAACAATGCAACTTTTAAGGCGAGGATTTCAGTTTATACATTGTTGAAAGCACTAGCCTTCAACCGGTTTCCCACTGTTGTAATAACTATTCGTTGTTCGTTGGGCGTTTATTGTGGGAGACTCGAGACAAAAAATGTTCGAGGGATTTATTTTCTATTTCGTGAGAGAGCATTTAAAATGGTAAAGTTAACACAACATTTCAATGAAATTCCGTAATAGAGGCTAAATGTTAGTGTATCGAAAAAATATAATTTTTTCTAATGAAGTATACTAAAACAATTAATTAAGCGAACAAAAAATAGTTAAAACAATGTTTTTAAAACTTGGCATTGTCTAAATATTGGTCACGTTATTTGCAGTGTAGACACTATAATTACTTAACTTTGTTTTTTTTCCGGAGCACGAATCCAAGCTGGGTTTTACATAGTTTAGCACAAAAACAAAAGTTTTTTGTCACCTTCCACGAGCATTATTTGACTTTTAATATTGTGCTGCAGCCAAACCAAAAATATTGTTTCCTACGTGTTTGTTTAGCAAGGGTTTCTAACAAATGAAGATGTGAACTTATTTTCGTTGGTTTTGGGATTTAAAATGCCAGCATGTCTAAGTAGTAATAGCAGGAATAATAGAATTCAAATCTATCTGCCGTGCCATTTTAATGAGAACATCAAAAGTTTAATTCAAAGAACAAAGGACACGGGCTATATAACATAACCAACTGTCGGGCCGGTAAAGGTTAATTAAATAGTTCTCATGAGTACACGCATGGATTTTTCTTAGCACATGGACAGGGCAACATGATTCCCGGAGCCTGGTATAACCTTGGTATTGGGCCTCCTTTTTTTGGTTAGAGTCGGGGAAGAGCCTGTAGAGCCAACACATTTGCGTGTTCCTGCAGCCGATTTTTTGATCGGCTTTCCAGTTTTACAAGACATTAACTTTTTTTTAAAATTTATTTTCTGTTATCCTTAAGTCAGCCGAAGCAATTTAATGCTTGTGTGGCTGAACCGACTCAATTTTAAACCTTAGCAGATTTTTTTGAGAAAAGAAATGTCTGGTAACAGAGGAGCCAACCCAGGGATTTGAACCAGGAAACCTCCCATCATCGTAGAGGCCGAAAGATTGTCCAAAATTGGCCAGAAAAGTTTCCTTAGCCGCTGAAGGAGTATGATAGCCTTTACACTATCCTAGCCGACAGGTAACAACTAACTTTTAAAGGATTTGTTTGAAATTTCACGACAAGGGAGCTTTGATGAAGAAATTGACAAGTTTAAAGATGAAATATTTTCGGAACTATTAGAGTATGCCTAAGCTGATTATTACGAGCAACTATACAGAGTCAAAGCAATAAGGCCAGTGTCCCCGAGCACTAAAATAAAACAGCAAAGCTTGCATTGTTAGCTTCAGTGTAATAGTATCTTGGTGGACATAGTCTTTGCGATCTTTGGAACTAAATTATGTGCCTAATATGAAATTCTACACAAATATGACGCTAGTGACATAAAAAAGTTAAACAACTGAAGCTTAAGTCGTAATTCCCCGGGCCCCTAATTTCCCCAGACGTGGTGCAAAATTTCCCGAATGTCCCCCTCCCCCCGACCACCACATAGGATCCATTCAGTTGTGTGGCACAACTAAGAACTTGGATGTGAAGATACATAGACTTTTATACAAGAACCAATAGGCCTATTTTCACTTTGAACGTGACACGTGGCTGAACCTGATATTAATTCATAACTATTCTATCCCACAACAATATATTTTTGTTTGCTGAAAATAAACCATCACCTGGATCTTAAAAATCGCAAATACAAATAAAAAGCCACGTGCCTGCATCATTTTTAGGACCGCTCATGAGAACCATTTAATTAACTTTTAATGGCCTATTGAGAGCTTCCTTTTTTGTTTTTATCTCTTAACTCTTATAAAGCAGTCCCTTTCAAAACTGAAAAAAACTAGTTCAGAAAATTATAGTTATCTAAAAATTGGCATGCTGATACTTAGTGTGGCTTCCGCTTGCTTCAAGCAAAGATGACACGATTTGGCATTGAATTTACTTGAGTCTGAAGGTAAGTAACATCTTACCTTAAAATTTACCATTCATGTGCAAATGGCTGCCCACAAGTCGTCACTGGTTGCAAAAATGTCATGATGTTCACACTTGTCTTAATGCGAGTTCACACACGTTCGGTAACGTTCATGTTAGGAGAATTTGGTACCAATTTGGAACCTTTCCTCCAATTGCTTCTGATAATTAAGTAATTATTTTTTCACTTTTGTTTCAAAAGCTCGTACTTTGCTAACAATTTCGTAACACAATTAAAAATACTTTAACGTTTAAATATTGTTGTATACTGTCAAGCTAGTTGCGCAAATAAGCAAGTTTTTGTCTGACTTCGCTGCTGCACATTGTTGTGCTACAGTCAGCAAAATGTAAATAATGTAAAAAATTAACTCAACAAAAAAACGCCATCGCAGTTTAAATGCTCGCTCCAAGCTCGCTCCAAGTACTTAACTTGTCAAAAGGCGTATTCCAAACTTGTTCGTGAGCATGAAATAAATACTGAGAAAAAAGTAATTAGGTAAGGGAATTTAATCTCACTTTTTAGATTCATTAAAGCCAAATCTGGCGGTTGATGAACTATCCCGCCTCTCCAACTGAATGGGGGATTTATCACTGATACCCTTGACAAGGCTAACCTACTTAGTTATGAGTTTTCATAGAATTTCATCGCAGATTCTCCCAGCACTCCAGTGTGGCATGGCAAGCCAAATTGCTTGACTTGCCCACCTTTAACATTAAATGGTGAGGATGTACTTACGTCTTTATCACATATCAAGCCTAGCAAAGCAGTGGGCCCAGATGGCTTTTCTGCATTTTTTAATAAAGAGATTAAATATCAAATTTGTATCCCATTATCATGGATCTTTAACCTTTCACTCAATTCCGGTTGTCTCCCCACTATATGGAAGGCCGCCAATATTAGTCCTATCTATAAGAAAGGTAAAGCCTCCCACCCTTGAAACTACAGACCTATTGCCCTGATTTGTGTGCCCTGTAAGCTGCTTGAGGGTCTAATTAGGAAAAACATGTTTTCTTCTATTGAGGATTGTAATTTGTTGTCAAACTATCAGTTCGGGTTTTTGCCTGGATTATCTACTTGCATCCATCTCTTATTGGCACTCGACGACTGGACTAACTCTGTTGATGCAGGTATCCCAGTTGACGTTGTTTTCGTTGACTTTGCTAAAGCATTTGAGCCGGTTTCGCATCTTAAACTTTTGGCCAAGTTGGATTGCCTTGGCTTTAGAGGAAATCTCTAGTCTTGGCTGGCCGACTTTTTGATTAGTAGAAGTCAGTGTGTTATGATCGAGGGGACATTGTCTGATCCTGTCATTGCTGGTAGCGGAGTACCGCAGGGGTCAGTATTGGGCCCGTTACTATTTATTTTATATCTGAACGATCTTTCAGCAGAACATGGTCTGCAGAAATTCGCAGGCGACCTAAAATTGTACTCCCAAGTGGTAAAGGGTGACACGTTTTTAGTTTCCAATCAGAGACTGAAAACCTTCAGTCCTGGTCGACGAACTGGCAATTACCTATCGCTCCCCTCAAATCCTTTGTCATGCATGTAGTTTACCATAACCTCCATTTAGACTACACTCTGTGTGGCTTAGTGTTGAAACAAGTCAAAAGAGTAAAGGATCTTGGGGTTTGGCTTACTCACGACCTTAAGTTTTCATATCACTGGAATCAAATTGTCAATCTACCCCGTAAACGTGCGGCAATGATAAAGACATTTTTTAAGTCTGGTGACAAAAAAACCCTTGTTTCGGCCTTTAAGGTATACGTGAGACCGTTACTTGAATATGCCAACCAGGTTTGACACTGTGACTGAGGTTGGCGCTAATGACCAAGATGTCGACGCGCAATTAAGCCTCAATCCCCCCCAACCAGGTTTGGTCGCCCTATCTAGTGAAGGATATTGCTAACATTGAAAATATCCAGCGCAGTTTTACCAAGTCATTGCAAGGCACTCGCCACCTTTCTTATCATGAGCGACTAAATCTCCTTAGCATGGATTCCCTCGAATTGCTTAAGCTGACAAAAATTTCACTTAGATTTTGTTACGGGGCAACTTGCGCTGACTTGGTGATTGTCTCTTTGAGCTCCGATCATCTGATCGTACTCGTAGCCACCCTCTTAAGTTGGTTGTGGAATGCTACAGCTTGAATTGCCGTAAGTTCTTTTTTTTCGAATAGAGTCGTTCACCCCTGGAATGCAATGACCTGGGATGTCATTCTTGCCCCTTCCCTTGAAGTTTTCAAATGGAGGTTAAAGAAAATTGACCTTGGAGAGTACTTGCAGTGTTTTTAACTTTTTTATGGACATTAACCTTATGAAATTATGTTTTGGTAGAATTGTATTGATTTATATTTACCTTTATCATCCCTTATGAGATTTTACTTGTATGTATTTTATTATTCTTTTCTTGAATTTTTAGCTTTATACCTGTACCAATACTATTGGCATCTGAATTTATGCCCTTTTGTATTCCTCTCTCCTTCTGAGAATAAATATATCTTATCTTATCTAAAAAAAAATCATTAGATCTCGTATCCCCATGGAACTAACAGCTGTGAAGGCACACAAATAAAAAAAAAGTCCAATCGAAGGAAACAAAATGTAATTTGAGCTCCAATTCTTGGAACTAGCATTTAAATTATAGTTCGTATCATTTGAGTGAACTTTAATCGGTTTTTATTTGTGTGCCTTGAACCTTGATCCTCAATCCCCCCCCCCCCGATTTGTGTGCCTTCACAGCTGTACGCTCTGTAGGGTTTCGAGCTCTGATACTTTTTTTCTAAATGGAAAAGCCGTTTTTTGGCAAAGTTTACATAATTTATAGTTGAGTTAATGTAACACAACAATGTGCAGCAGCGAAGTCAGACAAATACTTGCCTGTATGCGTAACTAGTTTGACAGTATACAACAACATTAATGACGTCAAGGTATTTTTAATCGTGTTACGAAATTTTTAGCAAAGTATAAGCTTTCGAAACAAAAGCGAAAAAATAATTATTTGATTATCAAAAGTAATTAAGAGGAATGGCTCTGTTGTCACAGGTAGCAGTGCTGTGATCTGGATGGAGGTCACGGGTTCCAAACTTTTTTAAAGAGATTATTAGGAACTGAATTCTGTGTTGTGCTTTATGTTTCATTTACTGTCTTTTATTCACAGTAATTTTTATCTTTTTATTATATGTATCATTATAAAGAATATAGCAGCCAGCCCGCACAAAATAAAAAGAGGTTGCGTGTCCTAGTTGCTGTTCATTATAAAATTTCGCACGTTTTATTCACATTTATATTTGTGCATTATTTTACAGTCATCAATGAGCCTTGTTAACTTCTCCGTGAATAATGGCAACAACATTTCTTCAGTCTAAAGATCTCCCTACTTTATTTTACTTCAAAAGAAAATACTTTCCAACACGTACAAAAAAATCAATTTCCAGACTATTTTTTTTTGCCTTTTGACTCCTCAGTCTACTTTTTTATTATACATGGCACGACGAAATACAATAGAGCGAATTTATTTTTTCCCTTAAATTATCGAATTTATTACAGAGCAAGAGCTTTCAATTTTAGTGAACCTGCTTAGAGGGTAACAGGTTTTTCCACGCAAGGAAGTAACAAAGCTTTCTATATGCCAGAAGAACAGAAGAACACGCGACAGGATTCTTGAGAAAGTGATTCTTGTAAATAACATTGTTGCTTGGACAAACTTGTAACTTGGCTCGTCCCAGGGAAGTACAGGTTGAATTGTCGACAAATTTTTTTTTGGTCGCGTGCTCAACAGCTGGAATGCGATCCTGGCATGTGTTGTTTCGGCGCCAACTTATTTCAGTTCTGTTTGCGGCTGAACAATGTAATCTCGATAGTTTTTTGCCCCATTTTAATTGGTACTGTTTTTTATCTGCAGTTTGGTTTTATCTTAACGCTGCCAACTAAGTTGGCGTTTGGTAAACCTTTTTAGTGTAAATTTCTTTTTATCACTGTATTGTTTTTAGCTTTTAGTTTGCTGTGTGTTATCATCTTTATGCATGTTTAGTAAGTCAAGAACGGTATCGTTCTGTCAACCTGTTTTCAATTTTTTTGTGAAATAAAACTGTTCTTATCCATCTTAATGGGAATGAAAGATTGTGAATTTTGTCAGTGTTCTCAAGTTGTTTGGAGACCTTGCCTTTTTGCAACCACCCATATAATATAGAGACACAAATCGATGTAAATAATACTACGGAAAATTGGAAATTAGCCATTAGCAAAAATTATACACTAGAAATAACGTAGTTTAGCAAACCACCTTTATACACTTATGTTTCGTCAGAAAGCATGACCTAGATTCGAACCGGCCACTCAATTCGCCCCCAGATCACTTTCATAGCGTCTTAAACGCTATGGCCACATCCTCCACTGGCATAAAGATAACTCACTGAACTCACTGAACAACCGTGACCAGGAATCCATTCGACCGAATATGCTCAGCCATAGGCAATGGAGAAGGAATACAAATCATACACTCATAAGGCTCAATAAAGGAGAAATAAATAGACACAAATCGCTGAAAATAATATAAAGGAAAATTGGAAATTAACCATTATACACTACAAATAACGTAGTTCAGTAAGCCACCTTTATGCACTTACGTTTCGTTGGAGGATCATGACCCGGATTCAAACCGGCTACCCAGTTTGCCCCCAGATTACTTGCATAGCACCTTAACCGCTATGGCTACATCCTTCACTGGCATAAATTGTTTGTAAAATGTTTCTAGTGTGTAATTTTCGCTAATGGCTAATTTCCAATTTTTCTTAATATTATTTACAGCAATTATGTCTATTTATTCCTCCTTTATTGAGCCTTATGAGTGTATGATTTCTATTCCTTCTCCATTGCCTATGGCCGAGGCATATTCGGTCGAATGGAGTCCAGGTCACGGTTGTGACCTTAATAATGGGTTCAGTGAGTTATCTTTAGGCCAGTGGAGGATGTGCCGTAGCGGTTAAGGTGCTATGCAAGTGATCTGGGTGAGAACTGGGTAGCCGGCTCGAATCCGGGCCATGCCACTCCAACGAAATGTAAGTGCATAAAGACGTAAGTGAATAAAGGTGGCTTACTGAACTACGTTATTTCTAGTGTATATTTTCTCTAACGGCTAATTTCCAATTTTCCATCCGTATAATACTGCAATCAAATATTTTAATAATGTAGTTAAAATATTAAAAACTCAGCCTAATCACAGTATTCTCAACTGCCACCACATTCAAACCAGGATCCTCCATTGTTGCTAAGCAACCAAAAGCTATGCAGAGCAGCCTTCCCAACAGACTAGCATCTCTTCACATATCATTATTCCCTGCGCCCCTGATGTAACAATGTCAAACCTTACAACCTACTGGCATCTAAATAAATATACAACCATTAAATATTTCAAATAAATAATTAAATAAATAAATAAATACACCTTACTGGTAAAGTGAGCTAAACAAACAAGGGATATCATAAACAGTAAAGTTAACCAATAACTTAACAATTTTAGTGATTAACTAAATAATTCAGTAAATAAAAATAGGCAATTTTAGTCATTATCTAAATAAGAAAGTTAAGCTGGTAAATATAAACAACATAAAATTAAAATTATGAAATAAATATAATAGGCACATAACATAAAGTAAATAAACAATGAACAAGTAAACAACAACTCAACACTCTGGTCAACATGGTTACAAATCGATTCTACATTCTCTCTCTACTCTACACCCCCAACAATATTCCATTAATAAACCAGCCATATCTGTCAGCAAGCTATCCCAGAATTTCAAACCAAACGGGTTCAAACTTACTACTTCAACTTCCAAATTCCAACATTGATCTTAACTCAAACCTACAACTTAAACTCAACTCCAAGGTAACTTCGACAACAAAGGATGTCCCACCTCACTCCCCAAACAACAAATCCAACGAACAAATCAAACAAAATACACAAAATCAATATACAACCATTAAATATTTCAAATAAACTAAATAAATAAACAAATATTTCAAATAAACTGAATAAATAAATAAATAAATAAATAAATGCACCTTACTGGTAAAGTGAACTAAACATACAAGGGGTACCATAAACAGTAAAGTAAACCAAAACAAACTGGACAGCAACTTAACTTCCACTCATTGCTACACTTCTTTACATTCACTTTAATCTTCTTTCCATTTGCCAAAGCACTTCATTAACTTCCCTAAATATTGTCTTTATTGTGCTCGTTCATTCAGCTCTAAAGTTTTCTTCCCATCTCTCTCACATACACCTGGTCACATTGCTTACATGGGATGCATTAAACAACTCCCCTCTGGTATTTAATGTTTGCTGCACCACTCACTTTGAGAATCATGTTGCCAATGTTTTCCTGTATTTCAAAACTACTTTACCCACTCCCTTCAACCACTTCCTAATTTTCCAACGGATTTTTACCATGCATGGGATCACCAGGGTATGTAGACTCTGTTCACTCGCATCAACCCTTGGCTTTTCTTGTTCTTGTAACCACTGGTCCACTTCTTCTCGTCTAAATCCACTACTGGACACCATTTTCCAAAATTCTTCTTCCGCCTCCCTCCCTGGATCATCCTTGCATGAAGCCCGTTTTATTCTATTCCACAATCAATTCACAACCCCTTTCTTCACCGAAAGTGTGTGGGCCGACTCTTTTTGGATGACTGTCCAGCGTGTGCCTCACTTTGCTGCCAGCTGGTTTCAACCTTTTCTTTCTCAATCTTGATACTCTTATCCAAGAAATCAGCCCTTAAACCCTCTCCCTGTATATTTATTTAGCTGCTAGCAGGGTTGTACGGTTTGACATTGTTACATCAGGGTGGAGGGAATAATGGTATGTGAAGAGTAGCTAGTCTGCTGGGAAGGCTGCTTTGCATAGCTTGTGGTTGCTTAGAAATACGGGGAGGAGCCGGTTCGAATGTGGGGGCTGTGGAGTCGTCACTTGTGTGCTCCACAATGGCAGCCATCAATTTCATGTCTATATGTCAACCCTACCAAGATAACCCTTTAACCACTAAATAGGCTGTTCCATAATTGTATATAATCTTAAGTGTATCACATGACTTCCTTGTATTTAAGGAGCAGTAAACAGGAAGTTCGCTGTCTTATCAGCTGTAGCCTACACTCTGGTAGTCCGTGTGTTTCTTACCATTGGTGCCCACGCTGGGCTAAGGTGTGTCCCCGCCTAGGACATCACAGTTGGCGACGAGTCCGGTACCTTTGGTAATCTTTAAAAATTTAAGCTTAAACTGATAGGTCTTCAACCACATCTTTGCTCCATATTTGTGGTAAGTTGCAAATTTTTTTTCATTTTGGCAATGAAAATTAGTGCTCTGAATTCCTATCAGAGTTTAAACTTTTTCAAACAGTGTTATTTTGACGTGGTAGTGCTGTGTGGTACGAAATGATAACAGTTAAATTTAGTACCTTAACAACTAGAACCGAAGTGGGCAATTGGATTTATTATGGTTAATTTTACCTTGGCAGTGTTCTAGAGCGATGCACTGGCGTGTCCGCACAGGCAGTACTATAAACCTGCAGGTTCGAAAAATGCGCTGCTAAATTAACCCTTGTAAATTCGATTGTGCCATTGCCCATATTCGGGCTAGTGTGTGCCGGTGTAAAATTTAACACCGTAGGTTTATGCTCAAACTTAGTGAAATCTGGTCTGTGCTGAGGCTTAGGCTAGAAGTGTTGTTTTGTAAAACGTTGCAAATGGTGAACGTAAAACATTTTTTCAAAGCCTAGTTCCTTTAAATTTAACTTGTAGGCAGTTAATTTATACAACTAGGTAGGCTACAGTCAAGCTTGATTTATTTCTGTGTTTAAATAAGTGACCGGTAGTCTTGAGTGCTCCAGTTTAATCCTTGCATGTTAAACAGGATTGTAATTAAATTTAATTAAATTTAATTTTGTAGGCTTATGCCAAAGACAGGTGTCGGTAGCAAACCACCTGTAACTGCTAAAGTTAGCAGTAAAAGTGAAACTGAAAATAATTCAGTAGCGAACGCAAGCGTTAATGAAGCTAGTTCTAACTTAAATCTAAATTTTGAATCTAGTGATAGTGAAGACGACGTCAACATGGGTTCGTCTAAAACCGCTGGTTTATTTTCGGAATTCGATTGCGAGTCTGACACATGGGAGAAATACTCCAGCCGAATTCGTTACTTTTTTTTAGCTAAAGAAATACCAGCAACCAAGCAAGTTAATTTTCTAATGGCATCTGTGGGCCAGAAAATGTTTGATAGAATTCTTAATATCCTCTCACCTGATTTGCCCGACTCATTAACATTTGATGAGCTCGTTAAAAAAGTTTTAGACGACATTGAGCCAGTGCCCTCAGTGGTATCTGAGCGTGTTAAATTCTTTAGAAGATCGCAAAAATCAGATAAGAGTATTGGGGAATATTTAGCTGCCTTAAAGCTAATGACGAAGTATTGTGACTTCGCAAAAATTAAGGACATTAACAGTGAAATGATTAGGGATCGCCTAATTGGGGGGATCCAATCAGAAGTCATTCAACGCGAGTTGTTGAAGCAGACTCTGGATTTAAAGGCTACAACATCCTTAGCTTTATCCTTAGAATCTGCTGAAACAGACCAAAGCGTTTTGAGAAGCCATTCTAGAGCTGTTAACTACGTAGCTAAAAAATAGGGCAAAACATCAAGTAGGCCTAAATCCACTAAGGATTTCATTTGCTATTGTTGCGGCAAAAATGGCCACGTGAAAACACGTTGTAAATATCGAGACTACACTTGTGGCCGTTGCCACACTGTCGGCCATTTAAAAGCCGTGTGCCGAAAAGCTAGTCATTCGAATAGAACTTTAAAATCACTCGACCACCCTAAAGCAAGTTCTAGCACAAATTTTAAGGCTAGGCCGAACACAAAACAAAGGCATAGCTACAAAAAACGCGTCAACAAACTCGAACGCGATAGCGAAAGTGATAGTGAAGAAGCCCAGGATGTTGAAGCCGAAAATTCAGAGTCTGGTTCCGGGTCTTATAACGATTCAGACAACGACTATCTTGTACTGAAAAATAATACTCTTGGACTGAGTCAGGCTGCGGACCAGATTTCAATTCCCCTACAAACCAACAAAATAATAGTAGTAGTTAATTCTATGAAAATCCATAAATGGAAAATGCCAGTCTGTCTAAATGGTGTCAAGCTAGAAATGGAACTTGATTCCGGGGCAGATGCATCCATTATCCCTATTGAGTGGCATCAAAAATATTTTGCGGACTGTCCTTTAAAACTCAGTCCGTACTCGATACACTCATACACTGACGGAATTGAGAACACGATTTACACTGTAAGTCTGAAGGTTGAAGTTCAAGGTCAAATCGAACATTTGGATGCTTTAGTTTCAAAATTATATAAACCTGCATTAATGAGAAAGGATTGGCTTTCTATTTTTCGAGTTAATTTCCATCCTTTTTACGACCTACAAACGAAAGTGAAACCTAAGAAAAGTGTTAGGAAAATTAAAACTAGCATTACGCCAGTTGACACTTCCGAAATAGTGAAGGGTTTCCCGGAGCTATTTTCTGAAGGCATGGGTAAGTTTAAGAATTTTAAAGCCAAAATTCATTTAAAACCTGATGCCAAGCCTGTGTACAGTCGTGTAAGACCAGTTCCGTTAGCACTCAAAGAAAAGGTTAACCAAGAAATTCGTAGATTGGTTGGCCTTGGAATTTTAGAGCCTGTGGAAACTTCTCAGTGGTCTACGCCGATCGTCATAGTTCACAAAGCGGATGGTCAAATCCGAGTGATTGGTGATTATAAAACCACCGTGAACCCTCAACTCGAAGTCGACCACTATCCAGTTCCCACGGCCGCAGAATTATTCAGTGAATTAGCAGGCAATGACACTTTTTCCCTTATCGATCTTAAGGATGCATTTCTTCAAATTGAGCTCGACAAAGAGTCACAAGAAGCTTTGACAATAAATACACCCCTGGGGTTGTTTAGATGGCTTCGCGTACCCCTGGGCCTGGCGTCCAGTCCTGGAATTTTCCAGAGGGTAATGACTCAAGTCACCAGTAAAATCCCCAAATGTCTCCCGTTTTATGATGACATCCTGGTGAGTGGGAAGGGGGGTGAGCATGACGAATCGTTAAATAAACTGTTAAATGCTTTACAAGATGCAGGAGCCAAACTTAGGATCGAGAAGTCCAAACTGTCGCGGCCTGAATTAAAATATTTAGGCCACATGATAAATGCAGAAGGCCTGCATACACTCCCTGAGGTTATCGAAGCAGTCACAAACGCTCCTAACCCAACATGTATTCAAGAGCTACAGAGCTTTCTGGGTTTTGTAAACCATTACTCAAAATATCGACCGAATCTCGCTCATATTCTGTCACCAGTAACACGTTTGTTAAGCCCAAGTGTGAAGTGAGTTTGGGGGGCAGAATGCGACCGAGCCGTGAGTAAAGTAAAAGAATTATTTCTTAAATCAAAAGTTCTGGTTCATTACGATCCGAAATTAAAGCTCAAGCTCGTTTGTGACGGCACACCCTACGGAATTGGCGCGTGCCTGATGCATGTCATGAAAAACGGTGAATCACGGCCGATAGCTTTCGCTTCACGTAAACTCACTCAAGCGGAAAGAGGCTACTCGCATTTTGACCGGGAAGCGCTCAGCGTGGCTTGGGGAGTGAAACGGTTTCATGAATACGTTTATGGTCAGCGATTCATACTGCAGTCTGATCAGAAGGCTTTAGTTTGGATTTTTGGCCCTAAAAAAGGAATACCGCAGATGGCAGCCGCCAGGGTTCAGCGTTGGGCAGTGATGCTTAATGCTTACGATTACGAATTCGAACACATTCCCGGTAAACTTAATTTGACGGCAGACGCTTTATCGCGCCTTCCCCTCCCAAATACCGAGGAATTCGAGAAAGCAGAAGAGCAGTACAATATTCTTGCTTTAGAAACTATTTCTAATCTTCCAGTTTTAAACATAGACACTCGTTCTTGAAAGTAAACGTGATAAAATCCTTTCAAAAGTTTATCGTTATGTGAACCATGGTTGGCCTGACAAATGCGAAATTCCC
>JAHWFP010271759.1:0-21435 GCA_023313725.1 Lithobius niger
AAATGTATGTTTTATGCTTTTAATATAGGTTGACTTAGTGGCTTTTGTCATGCTTTAATTTTATTGCTAACCTGAAGACGAAAATTGTTAATTTTCGAAACGTTGTTTGTATTTTTATGTAGCACTGCTTGGTTTGCCTTCACATAATCTGTTACCGTGCTTTTTACTCCAATGCCATACTGACACGGCCAAGAGGAAACAACATTTAAGCAACATTTAACACCCTCAAGTCTACACAGGTCGTGGCTTGAATTCCCACTCAGGCAGTCCAAAAGCCAACATAAATAGTCACGAATCCGTATTTATTTAACCTTTCTCGATCCTTGACGTTCAGTCTTAATTAATTCCTAATTTCACACTTTATTGTGTGCCCCATTCGATTTCCCTTGGCATATGGCATGCAAACAAGCGTCCCATCAGTGACAATTGGTTCTGTACCTGTGTATGTGTGCGTGTTCAATGCTACCTCTGGACGTTTCCTTTTTGCCATGTCAGTATGACTTAGCGGTAGGACTTCAGCCTTTGCATTCAAAGGTCGTAGGTCCAATTCTCTGCTCCGATCTAACTAACGAAAAAGCTGAGAGAGACGGGATTAGGCTGAATTAGGTTTGGGAATTTCTGGTCAGAACTTCAGGGTTAAGTTAGGTTTGGGATAAGAATTAGGTTTGAAAAGAGGCCTACTATAGCATAAAGACCCCTAGATTGGGGACCTGTTAGCGGAGGATCAGCCAGGAGGCTGGCCCGAAGGATACCTGATTTTTTCATGCCTGGACCGCCTCTACTATGCGGTTTGGGTTACCCCTGACAACCGCAAAGTAACAAAGGTGTTTTGGGTAATCGATGAAGATTCTAGAAGATGAAATCGGAAAGAAAATTACAAGGCATAGATACGCCCATCAAAGGAAGATTAACCAGACTCTTAAGATTGGCCATTGGCCCCAGCAACATAAGATTTGCAACACTGACATTTAAACTCCAAAAGGCAACGAAAATAGGTTTGCATCCCTATTTATTTATCCTTCACGAGCCCATTGGCTTTCGTCCTGTTTGTACCCTCGGAACCCAAGTAAAGCAAACAAAGCACAGCTAAGTTGTTAAAGGGTTGGCCTGCGTGTCAGTAATATGCAACGCCGAATCGTGTGACCAATCTATGCAGACATGGGAATTCAAATAAAAACCCTTATCACCCAATTTCACGATCTCAGTCCTCCTTTAACAATGGAACACGACGATATTGCAACAATGGTTTAGGACTGAGATGCAAATGGAGGAGTGATATCGGATATCACGCCTGCTCTTGGATATCACGCCTGCTTATGAATTAAAGAACATCATGCTTGCTGCAGATGTTAAAAAGGCCGTTACAGTCTCGATTAAAATTAAGAACAGCACCGTCAAGAGCTTGTTTTGCTTAAGAAAGAAAAAATGCTTTCGTTTTGTTATTATTTTTTCTTGTAACACGAAGATATTATGACACTGAACTGTAAAGGTTATTTACGATTCAGTACCGTGGAAACTTAATGCCGAATAGCCCCTTCAAACAACTTCTCGTAAAAAAATGTAAGAGAAGTTGTCTGCAGGGGCTGTTCGTCGTTGAGTTTCCGCGATATGAACGGTGATGGGGTATTTCGGAATCGAGTTACAATCAATAAACAAGAGTACAGAACTCTTCACTAAGCGAGGAATAATAATGTTGTCAACAATGACATCTTTATCACATTATTGACCTTTCTGAGCAAAAGAACGTCAGCACCATTCATCCTTTGTTGTATGCGTGCTATACTACTGTTGTCGGACTGAGATCGTGAAATTGGGTGATAAATAGGTTATCAGCCACTTTCCTCGGAGAGATACAACAATGGCTCGGCCCTGCGGGCCTCGACATTGTTATATATCACTCCTCGGAAAGATGGCTGATAACCTATACTACTCTCAGCGTATTGTTCTTGACATCTGTGTACAGAAGGTATATGAAACGTACAAGTTATATTTTTCAGAATTCAGTTCATTCCCTATCCAGGATACGTGCCTGGAGGTTTCTTGAAAAATGGATCCTGGAGCGATACTATGGGAGGCCTACAACGAAAGGTAAAACAAATTATATCAATAAAGTACGATAGTGGCTTCTTTTAAGAGTTTGTTTAATTTAGGCATAGGAGAAGAAAGTGTTGGGATGGAAAAGAAACTTAACGCGAACGCGTCGGAACCCTTTCCGATCAAAGGAGGACGCGGCGGAAGTAGATTCATAGCAATGCGCCTGCGCTGTAGTGTATTCATTAATAGCAACGGGCGCACACCGACTGAGAGCTTCATTTGTATACACGAATAGTGGATATGAATGGACGATTGTGACGCATTTTTCCGCAATAAACTGCGGCGTTAATATAGAACGCTGCACAAGTTACATCGTTCAAATTAGCACATGGCGATACTTCAATTCTTCCTGTAAACGTCCGTTCAGGTAACGTGTCAAACCATACAAATGATGATTTTCCTTTATTGGTTTAAAAAATGGTTGTTAGCTTTTACATACGGAGAACGAATTAGTTGCACTACTGTGATGTTACTGTTGACAGCATCGTTTTCGGGTAGTTTACATAGAGCCTGCATCATTGCAAATACATGAAAGTTAGACAGCAATTCTATCGAAAAAACACTATTCAGTTACTTATCGCGAATTAGTAGTTGAGTAGCTAAAAGCGATTGACGAACTCGGCCAAAACAAGCGACGAACCAATATGGCGGACCTCGCTTCCCGTTAACGGAGCCGAATTGCCATGGAAATGGAACAGAGTGCGTTAATATGAGCAGACAGGCAGTTTCTTCTCCATCCCAACACTTTCTTCTCCTATGATTTAGGCGACTCGATTAATGGTTTGTTACCATTCATCACATTCACCGTACTGACTTTTGTCATGTGATACTAAAATTACTATGCAATGAATTTTTTTTGCGAAAGGGTAGAGTTATCCAGAATTCAGTGAATTGTGATCCTTTGCTGATTTCGAATATGCATTTACGGTTTTTGGGTGTGATTAACGCTAACTAGTATCCATCCTTTGATACCATTTA
This sequence comes from Lithobius niger, assembly GCA_023313725.1. Lineage (NCBI taxonomy): Eukaryota > Metazoa > Arthropoda > Chilopoda > Lithobiomorpha > Lithobiidae > Lithobius > Lithobius niger. Next base: position 3,073 of record JAHWFP010271759.1, read on the forward strand.
TAACAGTGACGCTCAGACACCCTAAATTATAGACATCACTCCTATACCGGAAGGCTTCAGATTTTCAAGAAAGCGCGGAAGTCTTCTTTCATAATAAGAAATAATAAGACACAAATCGCTGTGAGTAACATTAGGGCAGATTGGAAACGTGGAGGGTGTGGCCATGGCGTGTAAGGCGCTACGCAAGTGATCTGGGGGCGAACTTGGTAGCCGGTTCGAATCCATTATGACAAAACGTTAGTGCCTAAAGGTGGCTTACTGAACTACGTTATTTCTAGTGTACAATGTTCGCTGAAGGCTTATTTTCAATGCTCCTTAATGAAGTTTTCTTTCAAACTTGCTCCTTTCTTTTCAGAAATAGAACTTCTGGACCAGATTAGAATTTTATGCTGCGTTTCCTCATGTTGCCAAACTTTCTTAATGCTATTTCCAGGAAATCGACATTGTTGCCAATCCCTTAGGCCTAACCCAACAACGCCTTCAAGTTGGAGATTACGGACCACACATTGTAGATACCAGCATAGTAGGGATTATGCAAAAACCGTATGAAGATTACTCAACCTTAAATTTTCTCACCTTTCTTCAACCTTTCCCACTGTCCGTGTGGTTGGTCATTACAGCAATGGCCGTTTTAGTGTTTATCTGCATGACTATAGCGACATCGTATGATGTCAAAATGTCGCAAGGATACGAAAATGCTTTTTTCTTGCGAATAGGCATTTTTTATGCGATTTGGGGTGTGATTGCTATCAGTTTAAATAAAGGTAGGTTAACAAATTATTTCAGCATAGCAATAAATAAGAATCACATCGATGTAAATAATTTAAAAGTAAATTGGAATTAAGCCATCAGCAAAAATCATGCACTAAAACTGACATAGTACAGTTAGCTACCTTTATGTACTTAAAGGGCAAATACATCCATTTTTACATGCATGCTTTACTTTTGGATCATTTACACAATTACTAAACACAAGAATTGCGGTAAGAATACGTTACGTACGTCCGATACAACCATTTAATTATTGCGTCATCAAAACACGACATAGAGACCGCCATTGTTTTTCTGGAACACGCAGAAATTACGTAATGCCTACTGATGTCACTCTTCGATTTCGACTCACAGCCGATTGAGATAGCTCTATTGGCTGTGAGAGCTCGAGCGTCTGACAGCCTTAGCTGGCCACTACAACTGTCGGCTAGCTAAAGCCATCGGACGCTCGAGCTCTCACAGCCAATAGAGCTATCTCAATCGGCTGCGAGTCGAATTTGAAAAGTGACATCTGTCAGCATTAATTTCTGCGCGTTCCAACAAAACAATGGAGGTCTCCGTGTCGTGTTTTGGTGATGCAATAATTAAATTGTTGTATCTGACTTACGTAACGTATCCTTATCGCAGTTCTTGTGTTTAGTTATTGTGTAAGTGATCCAAAAGTAAAGCATGCATGTCAAAATGGATGTAATTGCCCTTTAACGTTTCATTCGAGTGAAGTGAGCCTGAGTCGAACCCTCCATCGCCTGATCACTGCCACACAACTTTTACCGATATGGCCACTAGTCCACTGTTTAATGGAAGTACAGAACTGAACTGGTGAAGTACTGGTTAGCCGGTTCGAATCCGGGTATTACCTCATTCCAATGAAACGCCAGTGAATAAAGATGGTTTACTGTACTGCGTTATTTCTACGGCATCATTTTCATCGATGATTTAATTCCAATTTATCTTACAATGGAGTCAGTTGTGTCATCAAACGGATCAACATTTTAAATGTAAAAGTGTATGATGAAAGCTTCGTCTAGCTTAAGACGAAATCAAAATTTATATAAAAGTTGGAAAAAAATTAAGCATTTAATACATAGTACCTCGGTAAAATTTCCACGGTTGTAAATGAAGAGGAGCAGGGAGGTGTTCCAAAGCTCTTGATGAAATTACCTGATTTTTCCAGGTTTTCCAGATCAATACTGACACTTTTCCCTGATATTTTGATATTTTTTTGGTCGAAGGAAGGTGCAGTACAGAAATAAAAAAAATGTTTTTCACATTTCACTCAAATCGTAATAACTCTATCGCATTGCTTTGCTAAAACAAAAAATGCATTATCCTGACTGGTATTCGTAAAGAGTAGGAAAAGGCCATATTCTGAACAAAACTAGAAACGTACTTAAGCCCACATTACTTAGGCCTAAGAAATTTCCACTATATCAGAAACGAAACAAAAAGGACATGAAGTTTGAATTGAAATAAAGTGAAGGTTTTAGAAGTAAAAAATTAAATATAAATTAGCTATTCTTTAAATACAGGTGAAGGAGACATTCCGGAAATTGTTCAAATTTCCGGACTTTCAGTATATATTTATCATATTCCTTGATTTTTCCCTGAATTTTCCAGACTTGATAAAATTCTCTGAATTCTCCCGGGTTTTCCGGTTTTCCAGGAAAACCAGGGGAGGGAAGGCGAAAGGCTAAAATGAGGTCAAAAAGCCAGAAATCGGGGAGGAGGGGAAGAAATTAGTACCAAAAAAAGCTAACTCGCTCGGGTACAAAATTTACCTCCTTGAAGCGACTCATAACTATGTGGCGAGTAGAAACTAGCAAATGGCGAATGCTCCAGGTTTACCGCAAAAGTTGGTACCCCTCCTGAATTCACCTTCATGAGGGTTGGAGCTGAAAAATATTGGGAAAGACATCTTACAGGTGGCATTCACCAACGGAAAATCCTATTTACTTACTGTGGCTCCCTCTATTCTCCGTTACATCGTTAAATTTACAGCTTGCTCTCAGGTACACAAGGATGTAACATATTTTCACATGATACTTTACGTAGGCTTAGCTATATATCTACATACAGATCACTGTAAATTATATAAAGGATAGTGGAAAACAACACATCGCTGTTTTTGCTTGTTTACCTCCTTCCTTCATTTAGGCTTAGCCATGTTTGTTTCCTTGAAAACATTTCTCGACGCATTTCTTTATTTGCTGTATGCTTCAAAGATATCACAGATGCTAGATGGTGCCACAGTAGATGCTACATGCTGGTGGAACTCTCACCTTTAAGATGTGAAAGATTAAAAAAATATCTAGGTATCTTCAGCTCCATATATTTTCTTCACGCTAAAACTTATTATTTTTTAAGCCTCTTTTCTTTGTACTTTTTTGTAACCCGAAAATTTAAATTACTATGGCTTTTCTAAAAAATTCTAAATGTATCATTGAAGGTTCAACTGTTAGAAAAAACTGCTTTAAACTATTTAGTTTGACTTAAATCTCGAAGCATTACTGCCGTACTTTGGCAACACTCATTTCAGATATAAGCCCATGACGCAGTGTACTGAAATAAATGTAATTAGCATCACCCAGGGACTGAAAACGTAAGCATTACACAACAACTAGCAAGAGCGCTTTAGTAAACGAAACTAGAACTAGAAACTGAAACTAAAGTTAATATCCTTACTGTCCATTGCTGTCAATCAAATGCCAACATCAGCGGGCTTTAGAAGTTGTAAGGAATGCTTAAATTATGAATGGTTAAATTATGAATGGTTAAATTATGGCATAAAAACGAGTATTTTTTGAGTAAAAATGATGCTACTGCAACAGACACAAACACTAACAAAGGCCCGTCGTATCGTCTGAGGACTGCAGTTAAATCCAGGGTGCGGCCATTTCGATGAAAGTTATAAGAAGACCAAGATCCGATCCCTTGCAATAGGATGGCACAGATTTTTTTTTCCTTCAAGTAGTCGCCTACCGATTTTCGCATTTTCAGTCATGTTCCCAGATGCTAGACTGAATTTTGTTTATTAGGGACGTTTTACCATTCTTTAATAAGCATATCAGGAACAAAATGGAAAATCAAGGGAAGCATAAGTCTGTTAACTTCTACAGTCAGGAGCATCTACAGTGGTACAAGGAACATGTTAGTAGAGGTCGCCACGAGTATGGGAGGGTTGGAGGTGTGCCCCACGCCATCACGGTTAATTTTAGGTAATTTGTTTTTCAACAACATGGTTTTTAATAGCCAAACAATGTCAGGTATTAATAAAAAAAATAAAAAAAGCAACAAATATACGATCGGTTGTTCGTACGTAACCCTACCTAACAATTAAATGTGGCGCTGGTGTGTCACACGCTTGCTTCAGGAAGTTCCCATTTCAATTTAGGGCAACTCGGCACATGCGTGATATTGCTGCGCCACCTGGCATCAGGCACAGTTTACTAAAATACGCACTCCGTACCGTCATTAGCTACACACATTCCTGTTGTGTGTATTTCTTCCAGTCGATCAACTCAGAGGCGGACTGGCAGGTCAAGAGGCCAGTCGGGAAGTTGACTGCCAGGGGCCACTTTTTTACAACCTATTATGGGAGAGCCAGGGACGTAGCGAAGTCCATTTGGCTTTGGTTGGGTGGGGGAGGGGGGGTATTCGCCGATTGTTTTTTTCAATTTTTTTGATTAATTTTTGTCTTAGTTTAGCTACACTTTTCCGAACGATTTCGGCAATTTTTGCGAGTTATCATGAAGGGGGCCACAGGCCCTTCAGCTTCATTCTCTTCGGCGCCTTTCTTGGATTTGCCCTCGACAATGATTGAATCTCAATTTCTGCATTTCTGCAAAACATGGAAATAGGACCTAAGCCTAGTTAAGGGCACGAACTTGCTAGAAGTAAAGGAAAGACAGAATTGAAAGGTTAGGCCCACTTTCAGCGAAAATGGTCATGGTGTCAATGTGCTCGGCCAGGATTTAGTATTTGTTAGATTTCGGTCATGTGACTGTTATGGTATATTTTTGCTGATATGCTTTAATTATCATTTTACCAAATTGTGGGAAACACACATGACGATAATCTGATACAGATCATTCTCAATGGGGTTTCTCAGCAGCGTGAAACCTTCCTAACCTGAGATTGTCTAAGTGTCGTCATATAGCTGGCTGCAGAAGCATTAGTTTTACCACCGAATTCCAAGTTCATTTGCCCGGGCGCAGAACGGACTTTAACCAAATTCCTTGCCAAATTTTTCCTAACCGAGATGGCCTTCCGTTCCTCTGCCGACTTTCGTCGTTTTAAAGCATATTGAAGATTCGTCATCGGTTCGCTCATTTCCGTGACAGAAGAAACGTCCTCGTCACTTTCTCTTTCGACCTCCATGGCTAATAGCAACCGAATGATCCGTGCGTTAATGTCCTGTCAGTTAATGCAATCACTCCATACAAAATGCGTACGTACATTTTGTAACTTCAAGAAGAGCGGCTTCCGTGCAATACGCAGGCGCAGCTGCTCGTTAATTCATTCATTAATCGTAATGACGAAACCGCATCTAGTAAACAGCGGCCTCCTGTGGTTGAAACGCGAAATTTCGGCGTCGTATTTGGAGGACAAAAAAGACTTACCAAAACCTACGTTGCTTGCAAACTGAGAAGGGTTAATTTAGTAGGTACAGCCAAAAGGTGTGAAAATCAGCACGAATAAATATAAGAGTAACCGAGTATTACAAAAAATAAAATATTCAATACACTGAATTTCCTTTTTAACTTATTTATTTCTGCTGAGAGGCCACTAGGGCGAGAGGCCAGTCGGGAATTCCCGACCCCCCGACCTTGCCAGTCCGCCTCTGATCAACTATTGAACCAGTGTGACTTTTTAACATTTTGTTTTTTCAGGTTTGTCTACTTTACCTCGAAACCAGTCTAGCCTTATGATCATGGTTTTATTCTTCCTATTTATACTTATTATATGCACCACATATGGCTCGATTTTGATGGCATTTTTAGCAGTTAAAAAAACAAAAGTTATGTTCCAAAACTTCGATGATGTTTTGGCAGATGGAAATTATAACTTTGTTGTCGGGCGATCTACGTTTCAGCAAACCGCATTTGAAGTAAGTCAGTTATGATAACTCGTTACACGTTGATTCAGGTAAACCGATAGTTATTTTGTAGCCTTGATTAAGCCTTTATTAGTTAACATTGGCAGTGGTAATGTCTAGGAACTGGCAACTGTAGTGGTGCGATACAGTCCCTTACATGAAGTTAACTAATGAAACCCAAACCAGGGGAGGGAAGTGGGAAGGAAAGTTAAAAAAAAAAAGATTTCATGACCTTTTATTATTTACTTTTGGCAGTTTATGGCTTTTTTTTTTATTTTTTTGTATCGAATCCCTACCGAAAATCTCAGTTACTTCCAGAAGGGCTATCCCACAACCCCCCAAAAAATTATTCACGTGAAGCAATTTTTGTAAAGGTTTGCAGCAGTCAAGCTGAAAACTAAATTAGAGCTGTTGGGATGCAAAACAGGTTTGTAATTTGAGAAATTTCGAAGAATGTTAATAGTTATTGGCTGTGCAAAGAGTATACATGTAGCAAGGTCCGGGTCTTACTTTGCTGTAAAGTTCCCAGTAGTACGCTCTAAGGGTTACATGGAAGTTATGATGTAAAAAAGATAACCATTTTTGCTTCAAAAGCTGACTGTAGTGAGGTTGGTTTTGTGTAAACTAGTATTGTGTAAATTTCGATCTGTGAAAGGACAATTATTTAGCAGTTATTTGTAAAAATATAGGAACCTCCATAATGCTTTCAAAGTTAAATAAAAGATTTTGTTTAACGGAAAAGCACCATTCCGCTAGGATAACTAATTTATCTTTTTCTGGCACTCTTTTATGAGTGACAAGGAAGACATGGTAGTTATTTTTAAGCGTTCAGAAATGGCACAGGAAAAAAGTAGTGAGTGCAATGATACTTAAGCTTTCGCAGTGAAAATTTACTTATCACCCCTGAATTAGTAGTGTAAATGGCCGCCCTCGACTATGGAAGTTCGAGGAATTTGATTCAGGATTAGAGTCGTGGTCCGTTTAGTTTGAACGAATCTCATTGTTTTTCTATACTTTCGATATTCCTGCAGATAAGCAAGTTTGTTAAGTAGCATAGTTAGGAAAACTTATAGCTTGCTTAGGAATTTACCTGCCCCTAACACAACAAATAGTTTGTCACTTGGCGATATTCACAAATATGTGAAGAATAATATGTGTGCTAAGCCCAGTTTCATCAGTGAAAGGGTTGCTTTCGAAGTGAATCCTTAGCTAATTACACTAATCAGTTAAAATGCCTCACAATTTATGGTGAGTATAGTAAGCAATTAAGACGCTTTGCGTAACCAATTTATTGTTGGTTTGTGTAGTAGAAAAACTCAAAAAGAATTATTGGATATTAAACCTGAACAGGATGATTTTGACAAGGCCTGTGAGACTGCTCTTGTTTTTGACAGAACACATAAATGTAACATGTTTTCAGAGCTCGTACACTCATAAAAAACCCTATATCTAAGAAAGATTTGGTTTGTTTTTAACTGTGGCTATTCAGATCACATCCGTTCTGAGTGAAGTACAAGGGTTGTAAGTGCTGAATTAGCGCTTAAAATTCGTGTATAAGGCAGGAAAGCCCAGGCAAAACCACGAGCCTTCTACATCTAAACCAACAAAGAGCGTACCATTGTCAGAATCGAGAAAGAAAAATACGGCAAAAAGGCAACATACCATTACGTAGAACAATCTGGAAATTCAGATTCAGCCGCCACTTGTGATGAGACTCTAGGAAAAGTCTGGTTTCCTCCATTTATAAAGTGACGTCTACGAATGTGAACAGTGGAAGATGGATTGTCGACTGCTCCTTGAACAGTCATAAAATACCATTGTAGCTCAATTCAGGGTGTGATAGTACTTTTATTTATTTAGATTGGCGCAATAATTACGTTGCCAACGTTGAATTAAAGCCTGCATCCGTAACTTTAAAGTCGTGGGTAGATGAGGTTGTGAATGCTCTAGAAATTATAGAATTAAATATGCTACTTAATGGCCAAACTGTATCCATGTGTGCCACTGTTTTGTCGGAAAAGCAACTGGCCTTGCTTGGCAAAGGCTGGTTGAAAGTTTAGTCTATCCTTGGACCAATTCTTCAACATGGAAATCACTGAGGGAGAACTTGCTACAGATGACGTTAATTTGGTTTCCGACAATGAAGTGTTTTTTAATGGTTTTTCCAACTTATTCAAACCTTATCTTGGAACATTTAAAGACTTTTAGGCCGTAATCACTCTCAAAGGTTAAGTTAAGAGAAATTTTGTTAAGCCAGGCCCGTCCACCTCACTGTGAGAGCAGAAGCAGAAATAGAGCATTTGGTGAGAGAGGGTATTTTAAAACCAATCAACTGCATCACCTTGGCCATATCCATTGTGCTTGATTTCAAGCCCAACGGTGACATGAGAACAGTCAGTGACTATAGCGTCACAGTTAGCCCTGAGTTGGAAGTAACAAGGGCTGAGGATCGGTTTAGCAAACTTGCTGGTTGTGATACGTTTTCACTGATTGATTTGTCTGACGTTTTCTCACAGATGGAGCTGAATAATGCTCAACACCCATGTTAACAATTAACATGTATTTTGAACTAAATAATGTTCTACTAGTGTCAACACTGTCCTTTACGGGTGGCTAGTTCCCAAGGAATTTTCCAAAAGCGCATGGAGGATGTTCTTGCTGGAATTCCGAAATGAAAACCTTACTCAAACGACATTTTGGTTGCTGGAAAGTGTAAGGGACAAAATGCCAGGTTAATCAAAGGGTGCTTCGCTGTGTGCAGGAAAGCGGGGTCAGACTGAAAAAAACTAAATGTAAGCTTAATGAAACTCAGCTGAAATATGCTGGGTTAATAATTGACAAAGATGGTACGTCTAACCTCCCGAACTGCTGGATGCGATCAGACTTGCACCTGAACCTGGAAATGTTACTGAACTTAAATCTTTTCTACGTTTTGTAAATCACTATGCCAAATTTGTACCATACCTGGCTATAATTTTGGTACCTCTAAACAAATTGTTGCATTCAAAACTACCATGGTTTTGGACTAAACAATTTCGAAAGCTTTGGCTAACGCAGAAAGTCCTTTTCTGACATCCGAAGCATTAGTGCATTATAACCCCAACTGAAAACAGATACCCATTGGCTGTTGGCTGTTGGTTGGTTGACTGTTGACACACAGACACGTGATGTGATGTCATCACCCTCATCCCGTGGAACCTCACTCCACAGACTACCCCACGGACTTCACGGCACAGACCTCCATGTGACCTGATGACCCACCCATAGGTCATATAATTTCTATCAAAAATCATATAAATACTACGCAAATCTGGTGATCCCCTGGACCTCACCCCACAGGAACCCCTCCCAAGCGATTCCCAAACCTCACCCTGAGACCTCACTCACGGGATCTCACCCCACAGATTCCCCACCCCATTAGGGATTCTATCAAAAAGCATGTAAATACTACATAAATATGGTGACTCCACGGGTCCCTCACCCCCAGCACATGGATTCCGGTTTATAAGACGCCCATAGCAGCTCATCCCGTGGGACCTCCCCATCAAGACCTTCGTTACAACATCATCCTCCCACAGGCTTTACCCCATCGGAAAGTGTAAATTCTATCAAAAGCATGTAAATACTCTGTAAATTTGGTGACCACGTGGTCGTAACCCCCAGGACTCCCACCCACTATCACCCCATGGGACCTACACCCTATGGACCCTTACCACGCTGAACCCCCACATACCTTTCCCTATTGGGATTGTACTAAATTATGTGTTTGAAACTGTACAAACTCATCCGACCCAGTTTGAATCAAATTTCTTGTAAATTCTATGAGGTGAAGACGAGTTTTCAAAATGGTTGCCCATAATCACGTTATCTCTTTTGTGACCTCTACTTTTTTGATACCTTCCCAACCAGGGTATGCAGGTTCTAGCAAATTTTACAATAATTATACAAGATAAAGACAATGTTATTAATCAGGTGGTTCCCCTACGCTGTGACACTCCAACATTTTTGAAGGCGTGGTGTTGCCCCACCCGTTAGAAGTCACACCCTCTTCAGTCAGGATGCTTGAATTTTGCTAAATTTCACGTAAATTTTAAGTGTCACTAACACCCACGTCATGTGGTTGGAAGTGATGTCATCACACCAACGTACAATCTGATCATGAAAAATATCATAAAACATACAACAAACGAATGTAAGTCGACACGGGAACATACAAACATCAATGAAACTGTTTAGATACATTCCACGTTCATGTTTGGATGTTCTCATCATATTCAACACTCACGTTTGAATATTTCGCCACATCCTCTCAATATGACATAAAAAAAAAGACTTTTTGTAATTTTATCCACATGATACAAAATTATAGCATCTTGAAAGAACGTGAAGAAAACATTCAAACGTGATTGAGGAACGTGGTGAGAACCTCCAATCAAAAACGTGGAACTTAACTAAACGTTTTCATTGATGTTTGTATGTTCCCCATAACGTTTTACATTGGTTTATTGTATGTTTTATGACATGTTAAACCAGTGGTCTGTGGGTTGGTACAATGGAAATGCTTCCGGTTGCTGGGGTGGGGGAATGAATGATGACACCTGGGCATCACAGCAATTAAAGGGAACTTTGAAAATACGACTGTTGAAGATATTACGAACTATTAAAAGTTGCTTCGATGTTCCTATCATGATCTAGGTTCGTTTGTTGTATGTTTTCAATCATCTTGAAAGTATGTGTAGGAAACATTCAAACATGAATGCGGAATGCAGTGATAACATTCAAACATAAAAGTAGAATGTATCTAAACGTTTTTATTGATATGTGTATGTTCCCATAACGATTTACATTAGTTTATTGTACGTTCTGCAGTATGCTTAACGATAGGTCAGTGAGCTGGTACAATGGCTACACTCCCGTCATAAGGTAGGAGTTAATGATGGTGGTGTGCGCCACAGAACTTAATGGGAACCTACAAAATATGTATGTAGAACGTATTGCGGCGTTTAAAAAATGGTTAGATCTTCCCAGCATGATCTAGATTCATTTGTTGTATGTTTGTATCTTCCAATGGTGATTTACATTATTTTTTTGTGCATTTGACTATATGTTTAATGATCACTATGTGGGCTGGTATGATGGTCGCGTGTCCAACAACATAAACTGGGGGTTAATGACACTTAGAATATAGAGTATTTAATACAATTGATACACCTCCAATGATGCCATCACGTATAATTTATGTGAACTTTGGCAGAATATAAGCAACCTGACAGAGGCGGTGTGATTGCTCATGGATGAGGCAATGTCGCGTGGTCACCCCGACGTCGCCTTCATCTTGCTGAAAATACGTAAAATTTGGTAGGAATTGCATGCGCTAGTTGGGGAAGTAAAAAAAAGTGGCAATCGCGAGGAGGGGGTCACATAATTAGGGACACCCTTTTTTAAATGTTGCCGTTATATCGTAGAATTTGTTTGAAATTTGGAAGAATTTACACTACCCGAATGGGCGGGATGACTTTGTCCTTTCGGTTAGTAAGTGTCACTCACATCATACTTTGGCAGCATTTACATTGTGTAATTTGGTAGAATTTACACATTCCAGTGGGGAAAACCCTGGTAGGGGTAGACAATGTCGCGTAGTGGTCCGTAGGGTCATGTTTTAGTGGAAGTTGAGATCTCAGGATTAGAACTCCTGGGAATTTTGTTCACTTGAACGTTACAATGCAACTCCCTAATTTTTCTTTTACATGCAGCAAGCTACTTTTGTCATCTTTAGCTTTAGCACATTAGGGAAAAGAAATACATGGGAATCTTGGTCTCTTTTAGGTTGTAATATTGAACTCTTTATTTTTCTTTCACAAACAGAACGCTACTTCCGGTATCTACCAAAGGGTGTGGAAAAATATTGAAGCAAACCCAAAAGGTCTCATCTCTTCAGACGAAGAAGGCATGAAACAAATGCAAGAAGAGAAATGCATCTTTGTCAAAACTCGGCACTCGGCAGAAAAGACTGCTGCATCTGACTGTAGCATATACATCATAAACAAAGATTATTTTAAACAGTCAGTTTATTTATTATTTCAGAAGAAATCCTCCTACAGAGAAATATTCTCCAGGAAGTAAGTTTCTTTATGCTATTCTTTATGTGTTTGTTTCAGCTTTTAGTGGCTGTATCTGTTTGAAGGTGTGGATGACATAAACTGGGGTGAATTTAATGATCTGATGACATTAAGAAAACTGTCCTTTTTTTTCAAAAAAAACTAAAGCAATACTACAAATTAAGTTTACAATCATTTATTGAATTTTTTATGCTTTATACTATACGTAAGAAAAAATTATTTGAGCAATAACAGTTTCCTGTACTGGATGTGAAGCTCTGCAAAAATGTAAGATGGCCTACTTCTGGCATGGTTTTTCAATCAGCGTCCTTTGGATAAAACTTTAAATCCAAAGGACGCTTATTGAAAAACCATGCATGCTTCTGTCCAAGGGGGCAGCACTTCATAGACTCTAGACTCATGCAATCTGCCGATTTAAACAGAGCAAGCACTGGCACCATGGTGGCAGGAGAGGAAAACTCAGATGGATCCTTACTACAGCACAATACTGTAGAGTTTTTATCCTGATAAAACAATTAAACAAATTGTTTCGTAATTTATCTTATGGATATAAACATTTAAATTCGTTCTGTAAAATCGTAAATTATTCATTCTTGTTATGGAAGCAAACCAAACTAACAGATGAAAAATGAAAAAAATGAAACTAAAATCGTTTCATTTACCGTAAAAAGACACACTTGTTTCACCGGATGTATTGTTTACCAGTTCATTATTTTGCAGACCTGGAGTGAAAATACAAAACACTGAAGGTCCAAATACAGCACCAACCCGAATATACTAGCGCGTAACATCAAATGTAATTTTTTGTTTAGGACTTCCGAGTAGTAGGAGAACGTATAAGGCTGGAGCAGAAATGACCTCATACGTAACGTGACCCAACCGATCTCGATCCAAAATGGGGGTGATCGTAGGCAACCCAAAATGGCCGAGCCCCAAAATTTGGCTTCATTTTGGTTTCGTACGGTAGTATCGGCATTGGCTCAGTTCCGACAGCAAAGCACTCTATGTATATACGAACAACAAAGCAGGGAGCATCATATACCTAAAGTGCATCAAAGTGAATTTCCATATGAAACCATCAACTTATCTGGTGATCATAGCCTGTACCCTTCTTTTATTTGATACAGTATATCTAATAATAATAATAAAAATAATAATTATTATTATTATTTATTATTTGCCGGTCAGGGTAGCGTGAGAAGCTACCATGCTCCTTCAGCGGCTATGGGATGTATTCTGGCTAATTCTGGACAATCTTTTGGCCCTGACGATGATCGGAGGTTTCCCAGATCCAATCACTGGGCTGGCACCTCCCTTTACCAGATTTCTTCTTCTCTAATAAAAAAAATCTGGTAATGTTCAAAATTGAGCCGGTTCAGCCATACAAGCTTTAATTGCTTCGGCTGACATAAGGCTCGTCAAAATTAATTTTAAATATAAATATAATAATCTTACTTATTTACCAACTGGAAACAGTCAGAACCCGGAAAGGTGTTGAGCCACTGACACCGGGACTAGAGGGTAATTAAGTTAGAAACAGGAGAGTAAATATGTGGGAATGAGAAAGGAATGCAAGGGTTGAGATTTCAGCATGCGACGGAAACCCGCCAACGTAGACTCGGAGACAACATCGACATGCAAAGCATTCCAAATTGGAACGGTCCGGATGGAAAAGAAGTTGCGACGACAGTCAAAGCGTGAACCCTGAATAGTCAGCTTCCATGGATGTCCTTTGGTCGAAACTTTATGCTGGCATAAGTCAAAAAAAGGGGTAGGTCAACCGAAGTCAAGCCGTGAAGGATCTTATAAGTCAGTGTCTACTCTACAATGAAATACAATGGCACGTGATGCCATCAGCTAGAGTCATTGGAATATAATGAAATACCACGTTGCAGAGGGTTCATAGTTTTTAGCAGAATATGAAGAACCCAACAAAATTGTCTTCTTTGGCCCTAAGTTTTGCATTTATGCTATTTTCGTTCCGTCTTTAGGGATGGTATCGAGGACGTCATACGTAAGCCTCATCATGAACTTCCATGTTAAACGTTAAACTTTGAAATCCTATGGTTTCCTCCAGAATTGACTAGACCAACGAAATTCGGTATTTGGGGTCGTATCGTAACTATGTCACTGCATTAAAAATTATAATGGAAACAATCGAACCGTTTGGCATCAACAATAGCAATTTCCCATTATTGTTGTGGTTCTTGTTGTTCTTGCATTTGAGAATCTTTGTTATAGGAGGAATCAAACCTATGTACCGATTTACAAGTTTTATAGCTTAAAACGTAGGAATCCACATGGACTAGAGTTTTTTTAATGCTATTTTAATGTAACTACAATATTTGTGTTGTTGTTGTTGTTGTTGTTGTTGTTGTTGTTGTTGGAGAAATGTTGCTGTCACCTAGAGAGCGAACCAATGAACCGATTTCCAATTTTTATAGTTTAAAGTGTAGGTATTAACAAGGACCAGCACGTTTTGAAGGTTATTTTAATGTGACAATATTGTTGTTGTTGTTGTTCTTGTTGTTGTTATTCACATTGGGAAAATATAAAACTTTGAAACCCTATAGTTTCTTCCAGAATTGACATAGATCAACGAAATTTAATATTTGGGGTCGTGTCATAACTATTTCACTGCATTAAAAATTTTAATGACAACAACTGATCCTTTTTGCCCACCAAGCATGGCCATTTTGTTGTTGTTGGTGTCATTATTGTTGTTGGGATTCTTTGCTCTATTAGTACTGTTAAGCAACAAAATCTCGCACATCGATCTAAATGCATAAAATTTGGTAGTAAAATTCTTATCTTGTGAACTTTTGGTTTTTATTACTTATTTATGTAAAATTTGGTACACAAAACAAACATAGTAGTACAAATCGAAAAGCAGTATTTCACGACGGGAGTTTATTTATATATAAATAATTTCAGCTCTGGGACAAAATACGAGCTCCATAAAAGAATAAAAATATAGATAAAAAAAAACTAATAATGATCCATATTTTAGTATTTGCTTAAAAATACAACTATAGTAGACCGAGATACTCCTACTTGCTAAAACAACAACAATGGGAGAGTTCCCCCCCCCCACAAGCACGGCTTATTGCGGCATCAGTACAATACCTACTGAGGTACCACTCATAATTTGTTAATTTTATGATTTTTTTTTTGTAACGTATCTGGTTTCAAAACGAATAAAAGTGGAAGTTGTGTTTTTTTTTTTTTGTACCATTTCTAATTCCTTTCTTCCTTCTTCACAGTAAAATAACTTTCGATATAGAAATACGACTGAATCACTATGGTATACTGCGGCAATTAAATGGCTTTGTGTTGTTCATGCAGTGCACGGAGTCACTGGCCTTATAAACTGGGCTCTCTGTCCATCGCTGATAAAAACGGCGTAGCCATCCAATGGGGAAAAACTAAATATTTCCGAAAATATTTGAGGTGAAAATTTATTATTCCAAGTTGTGCATTTCGCGAACCAAAATTCCCTTGTCATGAAATGTCAACAAAATCGAAAGAAAACTTCGAACATTATCGTGTCCCAAACCGAAAAACACATTGAGTCGACTATTAATCTTCATTCGTTTCGCTTGCTCGGCAGTTAACTGTATCCCACACCTTCAGAGCTACAAAGTAGCTGTTTGCTGCAGGAAAATGAAGACTGAGAACGTCGAATTGTTGCTTAAAAATTGTTTTCTTTTATTTTAGGTTAATTGCAATGATGTCTAATGCAGTACTTAAAAAAGAATTCGCCAAATATAGTCCCAAGCGTGATCCATACCAATGTTCAAGAACAAAGGACATTAATTCCATACGAATTGAAGAAGCTGTCGGACTCTTTGCTTGCCTCATACTCCTTCTTATTTTGTCAATTCTTTGTGGTGTGTTAGAAATAATTGTTGACAGATATTACGGTTAAGTGATAACAAAATAAATGCTAAAGTGTTCATAGCAGTATTTAAAAGCGCTTTAGAAAAATCTTAAATTCAGTGAAACAAGCAAAACCCATAACCCATAAGATACTCGTATTACATTCGTACAGTCGCCTGACAAAAGCAATCGTAATCTAAATTATATCACTGTTTGTTTAAAGAGCAATTACATCCATTTTGACATGCATGTTTGACTTGTGGATCACTTACACAATAACTAAACACAAGAATTGCGGTAAGAATACGTTACTTACGTTCGATATAACAATTTAATTACTGCATCACCAAAACACGACACGGCGATCGCCATTGTTTTGCTGGAACGCTCAGAAATTAATGCTGACAGATGTCACTTTTCGATTTCGACACGCAGCCGATTGAGATAGCTGTATTGACTGTGAGGAGCTCAAGTCTTAGCTGGCCGGCAGTGTAGTGGCCAGCTAAGGCCGTCAGACGCTTGTGCTCCTCACAGTCAATACAGCTATCTCAATCGGCTGCGAGTCGAAATCGAAGAGACCCGTCTGTCGGCATTAATTTCTGCGCGTTCCAGCAAAACAATGGCGACCTCCGTGTCGTGTTTTGGTCATGCAGTAATTAAATTGTTATATCGGACGTACGTAACGTATTTTTACCATAATTTTTGTGATTAGTTATTGTGTAAGTGATCCAAAAGTCAAACATGCATGTCAAAATGGATGTAATTGCCCTTTAATTTTCATACTGTGTTTGTAACCAATTCTATAAAGAAAATTATTTAATGAGTGTGTAAATTAGTGTACGACGATTGCAACACATGACAAATTATTTACACGTAAAGACGAAGGACAACAAACCATGATGAGAAATGCAACTGCACGGAGAAAATATACTAGGCCCCCGGATACTATGAATGTTTCTTTTTATATAAAAAAAAATCAAACTGCGTGTGGTTTATATGACGGTTTAGATTAAATGGTGTAATTACAAGAACATTGTCAATTCAATCAAATCAATTCAAATTTGTCTGGCTTGCGTTAAGGCTAGATTGTTTTGTCATTGCCATCTCTTGACTTTACAGAACATATTTAGAAATGTTTTCTAAACGTTGATGTTTGTTTTCTATATGTTGTTCCAAATAATCCCCCCCCCCCTTGATTTGTGTTATACGGTTCCAACACAGGGTTCTACTTCATATCTTAACATCCGCCACCATTTCACAAAGGAGAATCATCCGTTTCTGGAATGCACTCTCTGTTCAAATCCCCTTTTACTCTACTTGTTTAAGTATCGCTCTGATCTTCAGGTTTCTTATCTGGATTTTAATTATTTGGGATTAGGTTGCGTGAGTGATGCCATCAATGCCAACTTAGACAGGTGCCACGTTATTTTTCTGTTTTCATTTTCAGAACTACATTGTGATGAAATTGTGATTATGATTGCTTTTGACAGGCGGTTATCTAACTACCTTGAGAAACATTCTGTGTGGTGCAGTGGCAACCCGGACCACTGCACTGTGACTGAGGTTGGCGCTAATGACCAAGCTGTCGATGCGCCATTAAGCCTCAATCCTCCCCCCCCCATGCTGCTAGCTTTTATCTTTATTTTTGTTTCATTTGAGTTTCCGTCTTCTCGACCTTTTAATCAACTCTGATGTCATTAGTCGTCTAGCCATTTTCGGTTTTAATAGTTCTATAGGTCAGTGGCACATCCAAGAAGAAATTTCAGAGGGACCAAAAAAGCCAGCTAGGAAATCCGGGGAAGTGCTGTTAGCATTAACGGTACATCACTGTTGTACGCGACTTCTGGTGAATAGGTTAGTTTAATTTTAAACGAAGCAAGCAGTCTGCATTTATTTAGTTTAATTTTCTCATATGTTCTTGGAGTTTTATTTTAATTACCAGTTGGTCAGCTAGCAGGATAACCTTAAAATGAAAACTACTTTCATGCAGTTAAAACAGTTTTCAAACTATGTAATTGTTACCCCCATCTTGTGAAGGTAATACGATTAAAAAATGAAGACAAAGTAAAAAAAATCAACCAAACTTGTATAATGTATTTAGAAATATGTTCTCGCATTTTACAGCAAAACAGCCACAGGTTTCATTTTCACCTAGTTTTCACTGCTGCCTGATATTTGGCGATTTGAAAATACGCTTGATGAAATATTTTCAAATCGCCAAATATCAGGCAACAGTTTGAAACTAAACAGCATAACTAATTTTCAAAACGAAACATTCATCTAGTTAAGCTTATCCAACACAATGAGAATGAGTCGACAAATTATTTTGATGCTTTTGGTGCTTATCATATGCTCGCTCTTGATGATCAGAAAAACCAGCATCTCAGAGTCGTTGTCTCCAGAACGTCCTTAACACAAATTACCCACACCTTTAAAGACACAATCCATTAACGCCATGTCACACCAGCCAATACCAGTCTTAACAAGATTTACCACTTC
>JAHWFP010271760.1:0-10133 GCA_023313725.1 Lithobius niger
CCACTTCCAGGCATAGAGTTCTTACTTAGGAAGACCTTAGGAAGAAAACGAAGACCTTTGAATAAATAAAGAAGAAATCTTACGTAAGTAGAAATTCCACCACTATCAATGTTTACGTACAGTACCCCAAACGTTACTAAAAGTAAGACATAGAGAAATATTCATGTATTTCACCGTTTAAGTGACAACTATTTATTTTTTAAATAATTAACGTTTTTAAGGAAACAGTTCAATGCAAAATACAAATTATGTTGTTTTTTCCTGGTTTGCGCAGTGAATTTTAGGTTATTTGCCATTTTATAATGCCTTAACGAAATATGTTAACATGTGTTTTCAAAAATGCAGACTGCTTGCCTCGTTTACCCTTTACCTTGTGATTTCTTCTTTATTTAAAAACGTATCGTTCCAGCAAAGCTGGTTAAAGATAGTGTTTGTTGCCCAACCGAAAGTATACATTACCTGTTTTTTATGCACTCTCTTGGGTTCTCAGTGCTTCTTCCAGAGAAAGAAAGATAGTTGGCTTCCCTGCCAGTCCCATAGGTATCCCAATGCGCATGCGCGGACGCAGTCCTCCCTATATAAACGCTGGTGGAGCTTCGATCCTCATCTCTTTTAATACTCTCAATCGTTACCAAGGCAACTCGAGAGGGGAGAAAGGGCGGGTCACCTGTTGTAAAAACAGGTAATGTATATTTTCGGTTGGGCAACAAAAACTATCTTTAACCAGCTTTGCTGGAAAGATATGTTTTTGGTTGCCTTCGAAAATCTACATTACCTGTTTTTTATGCACTTAACAGACTTCGTCACCGGAGGCGAGCCTTGGTGACGGGCACCCTGGCTACGGACTGGCTACCCTGAAGTCAACTGGACTCAACGAACCTGAAGGCAACCGCTATAAGGGGTGAAAGATGATCCTGTAGGTCTTGAAAGGTTTGTTGTGTAAACCGGTCGGTGGCAGGTGTATTGAGAAATTGGTTGCTAAGTGAACCGGACTGGATGCAGAAGGTTCCACCGGAGGAAGCGGTTGCAATTGCAAGCAGGTTCCAGGGTAAAGGAGAAACAGCCGCCAATGGGTGACAGAAACCCTTAGGGATCGTTGTAGTGACATAGTCACAGTGACAAGTTGTTATAATTATTGAAGATGGCAACAAAAACTAACTAGTACTGGAAAGGATGGTAAACTAAGGCCAGAGGGGAACCGAGGTGGTGTAGCAGAACCTTAGAACGTCGGTACGTTCCGAGGTATGCTTTCTGAATATGAGCAGCTGTCTGGCTCAGTGACATATCGGTAGCAGGACCGAAGGTAGGTCCGTGATGACGGGGATGGGCCGGAACGTAAATAACTACGACAGGAAAGGTGCCCTGGCACATTTTATGTAACAGGAAGGGTGACCCGGACCGGGATGAGTCAACGTGGTCCTTGGGTCCTTCCGTGAAGTCTAAGGATGGAAAGTTGTTGTCAATACATGGCCAGGAACGGCAAGTTTGAGAGGCGAAAATATCATAGGAACAGGAAGCACGACAGTCTGGAACTGCTCTCCTTAGGGCCGACCTGCTGGAGGGTCACAAGGAACGTTGTTGCAAGGAAGGCGGGAGTCCAAGATGGAGAAGTGTCAGCCTCCGTTCGGATGATCAAGACATTATTCAAAGAGGATGATGAGGGTCAGGCTAGGGAATGGTGAGGTAGACGGAATGTGCGTTTAGTATTAGATGAAGGCATGTCCCCAGAGGAGGACGGGGAGTAGCGGATCAGCGCTCGACAGGGAAAGGAAAGTGCTGGTTTCATTCCTGGTTTGTTGTCTTGTTACTGACAGCAATGCAGCCAAAGGTGCAAAATTCAACTGTGGGATGTAGGACCGGGGTGGTCGGGAATGGCACAACGCCGTTGGATGAGAGTCGAGGAAGAAAAATGAGTCAGGTTGCATCGTGCAAACTTATACATGATGGAGGTTGTGCAGAGGGTAGTGGATTGAAGAGAAAACTGTGATCGTTCCGACGGGGAAACGTTGTGACGCAGGTTCCAGAAGTGGGATGGAAAAGTATGGCTGCTGGTGAAGCGGAACTAGGATGCTGGAAAGGACTTGGGTCCTCCAGTTGGCTGAGGAAACCGGAGGATTGGAGAATGAACTGTGCTTGAAATCTAGCCTTGCTAGATTCATGACGGAATGGACTTGTTCTTGAGAAAGCTGTGTTACTGTCAAGGCGGAACGAGAGGAAACAGAGCACCGTGAGGGACGGGATGGTGAAAGAGGCACGGAGGCGGTGAAGTAGTTGGTCGTGTTGCAAGCTGGCGAGTTGCAGCTAAAAATTCCGGGTGTATTTTTGATAAGTTGAGTTCAAGGATAAAGGACTTGGATTTTAAGTCATGTGGCAGAGAGGTGTACCGGAACGGCAGGAGGTGTATACCTAGTAACATGATGATGTCCCGTGGTTTGAGGGATGCGAAGGACGAGACTGGCACAGCGGTTGCTGAGGGAACCATTGGTTCCTCGAGACATATTCTTGGTGGAATCGAGGTCCGGGAATCGAGACCTCCGGGACCAGTACAACCTTCTGTTGGATAGAAAGGATCGCTGTGTACGACCTGTATGTGTTGTTAGCAATATTGATGCCATCGAAAGGATGGCTACTAGAGACATCCCGAATTGGCAGCACGGAACACAGGAACGTAGGAATGCGTAATGCGTACGGTAGAACGCAGGAACGAGGAATGACTGGAACTATAGATTTTGGCGAGATATACTGCTGCTGGCAGGGGCAGGCAGACAGTAGGTGTGGTTGACAAGCAGCAATGGGCAGAACGTCAAGACCTGATGCCGATTCTCAATAGCTGTAAAACCTGCGAAACGTCGGAACGGCACCAAAGACGGCCTGAAGTGACGTAGCAAAGAATGCAGGAACACGGAACGCGTCCGCAGGAATGTAGGGACGAGGAACGTGAGGAGAGAGGAATGCAGGAGTAACCACAATGGTGGCTGTACTAGGAAGAAAGATCCATTGTGTTCCTGTTCGTTCGTTATTCGAAAACCTTGGCAGGCCCATTGATTAGGGGCAATAGGAGGCAGGACGTAGGGCAGATCTGCGGAACTTGATGACGCCGTGTCTTGATGAGGAATGGAACATCAGGAACGGAACGTTGTGTGGCTTTTTTTTTTTTTATTCAATGGAGGGAATAGTCAGTAATTCCGAAAGAGGAATGAAAGATGTAGAGCGATGAGTAAATTTCTACCGTCCTCTAATGTAGAGAGGACCGTCAAAGCAGACGCCTTGCTGGCAAAAGGGTTATAAGAATGTGGTTGAGATAAGGTGAGTGGTTCGTCGGTCCCCTGGATAGGGGAACGTTCATCTACCAAAAGGCTGGGAGGAATGCGGAGTCAGACCAAAAGGAGTAAGTTGTGGACCAGCGGAGAAGTTCAATCTTGGCAGCAACTCTCCGGGCCTTGAGTTGGAGTTTGAGGCAGGCGCAGCGTTCCTTAGTGCATGAGAGTCCTTTGGAGATGGAACGCAGGTAACGTACCAGAGGAGGCTGGTTACAAGGAATCGGGAATGTGGCCGCGGTGCCGCAAGGCATGGGGAATGATGGCCCGGAAAGGAGGGGATATGGAGGCGCAATCGGTTAGTCCAGAGTCTTGTTTCGTTGTGAGGTTGAAGATCTCCACGGTATCCATAACGGGTGGAACCTGTGAAAGGGATGCGGAACAAGGGGTCGAGGGGTGCGGGATACGGAACCATCCCCAAGGGTTCCCATAGCTTGCAGCATCGGACTGTGAGGGAAGAAGAAAATACATTACCTAATGTGGTGGGAAGTGTTCTGCCCTGTCTCCTCTTTACAGAGGTCTAGTAAGGGGAAGGAAGAGTGGTGAGGAACGTGGTGCTGCTGTTCCTAGTAGAAGGAAGTCCCTCCAGCCCCCCCCCCCCCCCCCCCCCCCCCCCCCCGGCCGCCGAGCAGGGGATCGAGGGGCAACATGAGGAACAGGGCTGAGTCGTATATCAAGGTGAAGAACAGTAGATTGAACAACGTAGGCTGGGACGTGGCTGGTGGCATCGAGGAATGTGGAGGCTGGAATGAACGTGTGAAGAGTACACAAAACCAACCCAGGCCATGACAGGCCACAGGGAAGTCCCAAAGGAACGTAGGTTGTGGACACGAGGAGTGGACCTGTTGAGGAGCAGTGGATAGCACAGCTGTGTAGGTCGAAGGCAGAAGAAGGACGAGCGAGCTGCATCGTCGGAATATATACCTGAAAAAGAGGGCTGCGCAGTAGGATGCGCAGATGGTGGTGGGGCGGAGGAAGGCTGCAAGAAGCAATGAGCAGTGAGGAAGACGAGGGTTACCGCCCACCTGAACTGATCCGCGTACCGCTCAAACACAATGATGACGTGCGCCACCTTGGGCAGGAGCCAAGAGGAACGGCAGTATCAAGGGACGGCGGTAGCTAGCAACAGCGGAACGGTGGTATAGAGGAATGGCGGCAGCGAGGAACGGCGAAACGAGGAACGTAAATCGGACGAGGAGCTGGAAGAGCAGCCGCATCGCGTGGCGTGGCAGAGGAAAAGAGACGAGGATCGAAGCTGCGCCAACGTTTATATAGGGAGGACTGCGTCCGCGCATGCGCAGTGGGTTACCTACGCGACTGGCAGGGAAGCCAACTTTCTTTCTTTCTTTCTTCTTCTGGAAGAAGCACTGAGAACCCAAGAGAGTGCATAAAAAACAGGTAATGTACATTTTCGAAGGCAACCAAAAACTTGAATCTAAAGAATTACTTTTATCAAATATGCAACTGTTGCACGCTCATCCTGGAATTAAAACTTATTCTATTCCACAACAAAATATAAGCTACTGATTTCGTTTTGTTTGGTAAAAAATAGCCATCGCCTGCATTTGAAAAACTACGAATAAAACGTAAAATAAAAACATCGCCTGCTCGTGTCAATTTTTTTTCAGCACCACTCCCAAGAACCACTTCATTAATTTTCAGCGGCCTTAAATTAGTTAAGAACTTTCAAATACTTTGACGGTTAAACACATAAATAACAATATACAACAGCTTTGTTTGGTAGTGTTTAGATTATTGAGTAATTCAATTCTTTTAACCGTTCAGCTTGGAATTAACGAGAATCGGAGACACGCATAGGCATAAACACTTCATACAATCCCTAATTGTACCTGACGATTATTTTTTTTTAGCCGTTTTTCAATTATGTTGTGAAGCCAATTATCAGAACCAATCATTATTTATCAGCCAGGTTGAAACATGAAAACTGTAAAGAACATTTAAAACTTTTGGTTTTGGCAGTTGCAATGGTTGAAGACGGCAGTAAGGTTTCACGTGGACTAAACACTTCAGCACCATAGTGCTGTCTGAAACTATACAGGAAAGCTTATTCATGTTCCATTGCTGTTTCAAATTTGGTGTAGGTGGCCTTACTTTAAACCTCAAGCTAGATCGTTTTTGTTTTCCAATTCATGATGCTTTGGGATGCCATGTTATTCTTTGGACAAATATAAGCGTGAGATCTTCTTGGCATGCTATTTGGTTTGGCCACATTTTCACATATGTATTTATTCCTTATCTTTTGCTTAGCTTTTTTTCTTGTATTTTAATACAACATATTATTTTCTTTTAATTTATACAGTAGCTAATACACATTTAAACATATGAATGCTGACGTTTAGAATGTGTTCGGTTTTCAATGTCACGGTCAGTAAATGAGATTTTAGTTGTTGTCGGCTACATTGTGCTCGTGAATTGTAAAAAGGGGGCTCAATGGCACACATTGTCTTTTTACTGTAATCAGAATTTAGCTGATTTCAGCCTATTGGGAAAAATCCCCAAGCAGTATAAATCTTTATAAATCGTTGGAATGGGATGCAGCACATCATTCAGTAAAATGACAGTAAGGAAGAAAACCTCAATATTGAAGTGTAGGAACGTGTATCTTTCGAAGAAAAAGTGCCTCCACTATCGTTTATTTTTTGTGTTACTGGCTAATTAGCTACCTGACATGGCCCCGGATCTCATGTTAATTCTAATATGGACATAAAGGGAAAGCCGGAGTGTCTAAATTTTGGTGCACATGTGAAGAGTCGTATGGCGCAGTGCCTTTTGTAGCTAGAAGCACAAATTGCTGCTGTAACCATTGTATGTATTGTCATTGAACAGCAGATTACAATATGCTTCAGTGTTATACGCTTATCGTTGTAGTATTTAATTTTCAGTCAGAATGCAGTTGTTGCAAAGAGGCGGTACAGTAAGGGACTGATGTAGTTGGTGTGACTTTGACCTAACTTGGCAGTCAGATCACTAGTGTAGTTCTGCCGATTTTGCTTTTGGTGTCCATACGTCAGTTGGTATACTGTGGAATCTTACATTAGTCATCAAGTTACAGTTTATTAACTTAATGTGGGTCCGTTATTACTAAGCGCAGTTTTGTTACAATTACGGTTTTTAATTTCAAACTCATTACAAGAGCGATCTCTCACTCTGCTCCTGTTGAAATGGAAACATTAATTTTAAAGCCCGTAGTGGGGTGGGATAGTCCCAACAAGTGGAATAATTTTCAATTCTGGCAGGGAATATGCCCTTTAGGGTGAAGCTAGTACATATATTCCTGAATGTAAAACGCCCAAGACCCCAAGTTTTGAAGCTCTCATTAGTGAGTAATGACGTCATAAAAATGACATTCATGTTGAAAGTTCTATTTCTTGAACCCTGCTACTTTATCTCAGTTATTTATCTTGTACAGCATCTTATTCTCATACACGTTGGAACTTAAGACACTATTGTGATGTTAAGAAACAAAAATGGCCGAATCTGTCATTATGGCCACCAATATGTCCCCCAAAACTAAAAAAAAAACATAATCCCTTTAGCCATTTGGTCGGTCATATTTGGCGTCAAATTACATGTTTTTGGGGTTGCTGAATTCAGTGCCAGACTCAATCCCAGAAATAATTTCAAGTTTATCACCCTTAATTTGCACTAGTGCTAGGTTTATAGTGATTTTTCGGTTTAAAAGCACCCTTGCAAGCTTTCTAATATTCATAAATGGATATGCTTAGGATATTTTGAAAGGTGGTGATCTATTCTTTCCATCAATTGTAACCGAAATTGTTTAGGGGAGCTAGGGATCATCCTACGCACATCCTACGGCATAGCGGCAAAAGCATATGATGATTTTCTAATTTAAGTGGTCTTGCAAGCAATCTAGTAGCCCAAAATGGACATGCTTAGGATATTCTGAAAGTTGGTGATCTATTCTTTCCATCAATTGTAACCGAAATTGTTTAGGTCAGCTGGGGGCCATCCTACGCACAAGTAAAGGTGAATAGGTAATGGCGTAGCGGTGAAAGCGTATGGTGATTTTCGAATTCAAAGAGGTCTTGAGAGCCCTCTCCTACCCAAAAATAGACATGCTAAGGGTATTCTAAAAAATTACAAATATTTACCTGGTGCTTGACAGGCAAAGCACATCTTTTCATTGCAATTCACTGGCCTCCACTCGGCCATTGGCGTCATGACAACACAGTCCTCACCCTTTAAGGGATAGCGCTCCCAAAAATCTACAGTTTTTCCATCGGCTTTGCTACTAGCACCACCCACACTGTCGAAAAGGTCTTGAGCTGAAAACATACAATTTTTTATTGTAAGAAAATGTCAAACTGCAATGTCAAGCTTAAATTGTGACAGTAGCCGGATAAGGTACAATAAAATTTCAAAATGAATGATGCCGTGGAAAGCCATCAGTTATTAGGTATACACCCGACTACGTTTTGGTTGTCAGCCACAATCCTGCAACTCATGTTCGCTGCTAAGTAATAGTACATTCAAGTGATGATCCCCTTCAGTGCTGGCACCATATCAGCAAGGAAAGTGGTATTGTCAACACTAACCACTTCAGGCTTCAATGCTGTGTTTACATAAGCTTAAAACTATTGCAGTACTATAGTCTGGTGTGGTATCTGTCGAGACTAAGTGAAGTCGACCAGACTGATGCTGTTCGGCATAGGTTTAATAGAAGACTTTCCAGCCTGCATGATGTCCCCAATGACGCGAGACTGAACAAGAGTTGAAAGCACTGAGGAGTTAAAGACCGTTTTTATATTGACGCTTAAAGTTGTTCCTGTATTTCCGTCTGTAGACTTACCAGTCTTTGAGATTAGTATTGTTAAACAAACTACAACCAGGTTGAGGTAATATTAACATTCACCAAATGATGCTGGTCAAATATCCTAACCTAACCATTGCCATATACCATTTGGGAAATGCGATTGTCACTTCAACATACTCGAACACGGGGACTTGCTATAAAATTAGTTGCGCCTCCATTTCAACTTCAGTTATTTTTACATGTGGGTGGTTGAGGTGTGGAATTCATAGCCCGAATCGAACGTCTCTGAGAGCACCATTCCAGCTTCAGACATATTTGAGATCAGTGGTGCCTATTTCTCCCTGGTCCAGTGAGGAGTTACCTTCCCCTCCCCAAGTCTAAAAATGGCCCTCGTATATTTCCAACTTGGACTAGTGGACAGTTGGGGGGTGTCACCTCCACCTCTCCCACACACTTTCAGCTATGTTATTTTCACACACCTTATTTGTATCCCCATCATAACAGCCAGGTGCTGCAACATTATCTACTGTTCTGTTTCGTTTCCAATCAAAATTCAACAGTACATAAAATTAAATGCTAAATTTATTGTACTTGTTGTATTGTTTTACGTATTGTGTTGACTGTTGACTGGTTGCGTTGCGTTTTGGTGAATGGTGGTGTTGTTGTTGTTACATAATAAAATACATCGATGTTTTCCCACCCCTCACCCTAAAATGCCAGTGAGGAGATGCTCCTCACTAACCCCCTCCCTCCCGCCCCCTTCTGGGCACCACTGTTTGGGATAAACCGAATCTAAACATATATTTGCAATGACCTGGTTTTCCCTCCTGTAGACGCATGAACATTCGTCTCTGTAAACCTACCATATGGGCCTGGACTCACATTAGCAGCTAATCCCCTCCCAAATGCTTGCCATCACTGCAGGTGGCAAAACCTTATATTTATTTACGTTTATTAAATTAGAAAACAATGACAGACTGAATAATTTTGTTTATGCTTTCCACGCAGTGCGTTTTTTGCAGACACTGTTTGAGAAGTAACCATTTACTCCCGATAATATTTCGATCTCGACAATGCAGTTTTAGTATCATCTGGATAAATTCTCCCACATCTTGGTTTCGTCTTATTTTCTGCCAATGGGGTAAAGTTGTCAGAAAATAAGACGAAACTAAGATGTGAAAGAATTTATCAAAATGGGACTAAAACTACACTGTTTCATCTTTCACGTGAACCAGTTTTCCCCATTGTGTTAGGTGGGGCCATGGCCAAGAAAACATGCCATAATAATCTGTCCCAGTCAGATAAAGGCATCGAACAACAACAAAACCATGACTCGTAAAAATTTCTCACCGAGTGCTAACGGAGGCTCTCTTCCATGCATTCACCCAAGTTTGTAGATGGGGACGTGATAAAGACAAATGTGGTAAGATATATTCCAGTCAGATGGAAGAATTTAACAACAACAATAATCATCACTTGTACAAATTTCTCACTGAATGATAATGAATGACTCTTCCACACATTTTCCACACATGTTTGTAGATGGGGGACTGGGCAAAGATAAAATGCGGTTAAGACATATTCCAGTTAGCTGGAAGGATTTAACAGCAACAATAACCAACAATCAACAAAATGTCTCAGTGAAAGCACCATCAAAGCCGCTTCTCTACGGATTAATTTTTGTTAGATGGGTCATTGCTCTAGGTTTCAACCAAATTCCAGATTTTGTACTGCATTGTTGTTTTTGTACTGCATCGCGTCTTCACATGCTTAAGTTTCTTCAAATCATATTTTTTTGCACACACTAGCTTCGCTCAATCAGCGCATCCTCCTCCCGAGATTATTGCTAATCTATACAGAGAAAATTTATAGTTCAGCCAGATGACACCAGGTGTTTTACTTGTGATTATCTGATCACTGCGTGTCCGAGAAGAAAATTATTTTTCATACTTGACCGACTTTGGCCTTCACTAGAGTTTGTTCCACATTATGTTTGCAGAAAACTGACTGTAGGACACCGT
>JAHWFP010271760.1:11237-37185 GCA_023313725.1 Lithobius niger
GGTGCTGTAGACGGTCGCGATAAAAGAGGCTTGGGTGCTGTAGACGGACTTGATAATACGCATTTAGGTGAAGTAGACCATCCTGATAAAAGAAATTTAGATGCTATATAGACCATCCTGATAAAAGAGATTCAGATCTAAAACAAAACCCACAAGGATGAAAGAACCCGACAAGTCTCAGCCAATCAAAGTATTGATATCAGAGCCAAAAAGGCTGCCACCATGTTACTACATTAGTTGCCAAACTAATCCCACCGAGTATTAGATCAAAGGTTAAATGAAAAATCTGACCATTGCTGCTATCGGTAGCAATGGTAAAGTTTTTGATTTAACATGTGAGGTAATAGTCGGTGGGATTAGCTTGGCAACTAGTGTAGTAACTTGGTGGCAGCTCTTTTGGCTCTGATATCACTACTTTGATTGGCTGAAACTTGGCGGGTTCTTTCACCCTTGTGGGTTTTGTTTTAGATATTACTTCTTTTGTAGTTTTTTTTTTTTGTGGCGTCTTATTTTTCCCACTGCCCAGTTATCTACTATCTGGCCAAGTTTGGT
Source organism: Lithobius niger (assembly GCA_023313725.1). NCBI lineage: Eukaryota > Metazoa > Arthropoda > Chilopoda > Lithobiomorpha > Lithobiidae > Lithobius > Lithobius niger. The sequence continues at coordinate 11,790 of JAHWFP010271760.1, forward strand.
CGAAAAATATTGAATACGAACGGAGATATTATTTTCAGGTTTGCTGGAGTGAGGACTTCAATCATATAAATTAAAGCGTTTGCTGATTTCCGTTCACCATCAACAATAAGTAGCACGGACTGTGGATTTGTTAAGAGCTTAGTGCCCCGAAGCCCTACTATAAACAAGTAACGCGTGCATTTTATCAACAATGTTGTGTTGCCGAATATTTCTGGCAGTCCGTTTGCATTGTTACTCGTTCTAAAAAGGAGTAATGCTTATTTTGATCACCGGTGGCGTTTTCCCAACATACAGAAAAATAGCATTACAAATGATTCCAATTTTTTAAATTTAATTCCTCCCCAAACATCAAACCTTAAAAGGCACGTAATGGAGTTAAAAGATTGCTCAATACCAAATTTCATTCGTATCTGTCGCATAATTTATTTTATATGAGCAGAGTTAGTAGTTTGCAGTCAGTAGCCAGTATATAGTAATCAGCTGAAATCAACGATCTCCACGCACTGTTATGACATTGATACAGTTTATGCACGTGATTGAAATACAACAATTGCTTGTCAGGGCTGCCTATTTCCAAAAATTTTGAAGCAGTTTCGCCGCATAGGTATTTATCCTCACCATCGTGAAATACGCTCAGCTCTGGTTTCTGTTAAAGTGGCCATTCAACAACAATGCAGGAATTAAACAACGACTTTCTTGCAATGAAGTGTGACAATTACTGAACTTGGCGGGCGGACCATTAGCGTGGTCCTTGATGCTGTAGACTCTCCTGAAAAGAGAGATTTGGTGGGTGCTAAAGACGGTTCCGATAAAAGAAGTCTGGGTGTTGTAGGCGGTCTTGATAATAGGTATTTAAGGTGTTGTAGACGATCCTATGACTGTCCTGATAAAAGATATTCCTGAGTGAATAAAACCGTCTAGTCAATCTATGTAGACACTTTCACAAATGAGACAAACGTCGGTTAACAAGATGTGCTCACTTGCCAACAGTATTAGAGCACTTGTCACAGACAGGTTCTCCAAAGAATTTGCATTTGTTGTTAATTAAGGACTTGCAAACGCAAGTTGCCTAATTTGCATTTAACGCACGTTCATTTAACAAGAAACTCACCAAAATAAAATACGGAACAATTTCTTGCACCAGCAAAAGCACACTTGAAGAAATCTGCGTTAGTTCTTTGGTCTTGTAAGGCAGCCATCGTTTGGTTGTGGCTTACGCACGTCTCCACTGCGTCTGCAAACGCTTTAGCTTCGTAGTATAATGCTAAGCAGCTCACTATTCCATCCATTTTTATGGCACAAAAAAGTTTTTCTGAAAAAAAGAAAAGTTGGTACATTTTGGAGCAGATAAGTTTGATTGACAACTTGCCATGGCAATATTAACTTTTGCGGTAACTTATGCAGAATTTTTTCCTTAGGAAATTAGATAAACTACGCTACAATGAAATAGTATGTTTAACTTGAAGGTTTGATGCACACCCAACCAAAACCGTAATGCCCAAGACTTTGCTGTAACGTATGAAGATATTTTTCGCAGGAAATTAGCTATGTACGCTATGTAACTATGAAGGCATTAGATAAAGTACACTACAATGAAATAATATGTGTAACGTTGAAGTTTTGATGCAAACCCACCTGAAGACGTAGTGCCCAAGACGTTTGCTGTAACATATGCAGATATTTTTCTCAAGAATTAGCTAAAGTACGCTACGATGAACTAATATGTGTAACTTCGGAGGTTTGATGCACACCCATCCGAAGACATAGTGCCCAAGACTTTTGCTGTAACATCTGCAGATAATTTTCTCAAGAAATTAGCTAAAGTACGCTACGATGAACTAATATGTGTAATTTTGGAGGTTTGATGCACACCCATCTGAAGACATATTGCCCAAGACTTTTGCTGTAACATCTGCAGATAATTTTCTCAAGAAATTAGCTAAAGTAGCCGCTACGATGAACTAATATGTGTAACTTTGGAGGTTTGATGCACACCCATCTGAAGACATAGTGCCCAAGACTTTTGCTGTAACATCTGCAGATAATTTTCTCAAGAAATTAGCTAAAGTACGTTACGATGAACTAATATGTGTAACTTTGGAGGTTTGATGCACACCCAGCTGAAGACATAGTGCCCAAGACTTTTGCTGTAACATCTGCAGATAATTTTCTCAAGAAATTAGCTAAAGTACGTTACAATGAACTAATATGTGTAACTTTGGAGGTTTGATGCACACCCATCTGAAGATTAGTGCCCAAGACTTTTGCTGTAACATCTGCAGATAATTTTCTCAAGAAATTAGCTAAAGTACGTTACAATGAACTAATATGCGTAACTTTGGAGGTTTAATGCACACCCAGCCGAAGACATAGTGCCCAAGACTTTTGCTGTAACATCTGCAGATAATTTTCTCAAGAAATTAGCTAAAGTACGTTACGATGAACTAATATATGTAACTTTGGAGGTTTGATGCACACCCAGCCGAAGACATAGTGCCCAAGACTTTTGCTGTAACATCTGCAGGTAATTTTCTCAAGAAATTAGTTAAAGTACGTTACGATGAACTAATATGTGTAACTTTGGAGGTTTGATGCACACCCATCTGAAGACATAGTGCCCAAGACATTTGCTGTAACATCTGCAGGTAATTTTCTCAAGAAATTAGCTAAAGTACGTTACGATGAACTAATATGTGTAACTTTGGAGGTTTGATGCACACCCAGCCAAAGACATAGTGCCCAAGACTTTTCCTGTAACATCTGCAGATAATTTTCTCAAGAAATTAGCAAAAGTACGCTACGATGAACTAATATGTGTAACTTTGGAGGTTTGATGCACAAGCAGCCGAAAACATAGTACCAACGACTTTTGCTATAAGGAATGCAGATATTTTTTTATGTCTTCATGTCCCATAATACAAGGACTTGTTACGAATGAGGAGAAATGCTACAAGTCCATATAGAATGCAACGTCTACAGTTACGCAAATCACAAACACTCGGTTTCTTTTCGCACTGTACGATCCAAATTTGGAACAACCTGCCTGTTGATGCGGTTGAGGCCTCAACGGTTGATTCTTTTAAAAACAATTTTGATTCACATTTCTCAAATTCTCATCAACTATTCCAAACTTTATTTTAACTATAAATTCCTTATTGACATACGTAACCAAATCCACATACAACTTCACGTCTGTCATGTAATCTCACAAATACACATTTCAAATTAAAATTTGGTGGAGTGTTTGCAACAAGAGTATCTTAACCTTTTGTTACCATGTGTGAAAATGGCTGGAGTGTGATCTGATGTTTTATTAGCAGCATTAAGCTAATCTGTTTATTGTCGAAGGTGGGACAATGTTCCATATCTTTACTTATTACAACACCATTGCTTGTATTTTTTCTTTGGTCCCAGGCAACTTGATTTTACTCTAAACATACATTGAGCATCAACCCTGTTTTTTACCATTTTCGTTTAGACTAATCGCATTTTTGCTACACAGCCAATTGGCACTGTAGCGCGATTGTAATAAGGTAAAGCAAAGTAAGTATCAAGACCTTACCACATTCGCCCAGCTCAATATCTTTCCAGCTTCCGGTAGCATTGCATTCCAACTTGCTAAAGAAATGTAATTTATTACACCAATAGGTAATAACAGATCCTTTCCTCTTCGGTACTCCTTCCCAAGAGGCATATACCCCTGGTACAGGCAAGCGATGAGGCGTGCCACAAGCTGCAACAAAACAATATTATCAGAGTATAAAATTAACTCTTCAGAACACACAATTTACGACGTGGTAATCCTACGGACCTAAGATTGGCAAAGAATTTGATTCAGTAACATGACTCGAAATGAGTGGACACCCAGCAAACAATGCCCAGATGAAGTCCCGGGGTTATGTTGGCAGAGAAATTAATTCAGGAATTTGGCTCGAAATAAGTAGACACCCAGAAAGCAATGCCCAGCTAACATCCTGGGGTTGTGTTGGCAGAGAAATTGATTCAGGAACATAGGTCGACATAAGCGCACACCCAGAAAACATTGCCCAGCTATGGTCCCAGGGTTGCACGGGCAGAGAAATTGATTCATTAATATGGCTCGAAATAAGTAGACACCCAGCAAACAATGCCCAGCTAACATCCTGGGGTTGTGTTGGCAGAGAAATTGATTCAGGAACATGGCTCGAAATAAGAGGACATCCAGAAAACAATACCCAGCTAAGGTTCCGGGGTTGTGTTGGCAGAGAAATTTATTCAGGAACATAGCTCGACATAAGCGTACACCCAGAAAACATTGCCCAGCTAAGGTCCCGGGGTTGCGTTGGCAGAGAAATTGATTCATTAACGTGGCTCGAAATAAGTGGACACCCAGCAAACCATGCCCAGCTAAGGTCCTGGGGTTGTGGAAAACTGGGCCTCTAAATCTAAAAATAGTTCAACCCCACAACACTTGGAGCTTGATAACACTAGGAGCTTGATATTACGATTATCACGTAGATCTGAAGAGAGTGAGAAGAACTTTTCATAAGAAGCAGAGAAACATTAACAATTTTAGAAAATACCTTCAAAAAGTCATGAAGTGGGGAATAAGCCAGCAGCACAGGAGAAAATGGCAATAAAAACTTATATTTCGGTGTTAATATAACAAAACACCATCTTCAGAGAGGTGGTTTATAGCCTGTTCACCAATGACGCCGGCGGCGGGCGCCCACTAATTTTTAATGTAAGGTGTTTTTACTCTTTTATTTCTTATCTCTCTGAAGATGGTGTCGCCCGTTTTATTATATTGACACCGAAATATAAGTTTTTTTTTACCATTTTAGCCTGTGCTACTGGCTCAGTTCTCACTTCACACTTTAATGCACATACCAGTTTCATGATTCAAAAAGTCATGTGACAAATTGAACAATTAAAAAAAATATTGCAGCATACGAAAAAGGTACGTAAGCCTCAGCATGAAATTGCCATGTTAAAAGTCAAACTTTGAAACTCAAGACCAAAGACCCTTGAAATTGCGTATTTGGGGTCGTCTCATCACTATTTCATTGCATAAAATATTACAACTACAACAATCCAACTGTTTCGCCTCCTATGAATGGCCATTTCTTGTTGTTGTTGTTTTTTGTTGTTAAATTTTTGTTGTTAAGACTCTTTGCTCTCACCTGGTGATCGAACTAATGAACTGATTTTCAGTTTTTGTAACTTAAAAAGTAGGCATTAAGAAGGCCCAGGTTCTTGTAACAGTTATTTTATTGTGACTAAAATATTGCTGCTGTTGTTATTCTTGTTGCAAAAAATTGTGCTCACACCTAGAAATCGAACCAATGAACCGATTTTGAATTTTTGCAGCTTAAAACGGCCTAGGGCCTTTTTGAACGCTATTTTAATGTGACTACATAATTCGTGTTGTTGTTGTTCTTCTTGTTGGGGGAAATTTTGCTCTCGCCTAGAATCAAACCAATGAGCTGATTTTTTTATTTTTATAGCTTAAAAGTGGGTATGAACAAAGCCTTAGGGTCTTTTGAACGCTGTTTTATGTGACTACAATATTCTTGCTGTTGTTGTTACGCTTGTTGGGAAAATTTTGCTCTCATCTAGAGACCTCACAAATGAACTGATTTTCAGTTTTATAACTCAAAATGTAGTTATTAAATAGGATCAGGGTATTTTCACCTCTATTTCTCATGTGACTACAAGTTGTTGTTGATGTTGTTGTTGCTCTTGTTGGGATTATTTGCCCTCACCTGAAAATCAAATCAATGAACCGATTTTAATTTTTATTGGTTAACTGTAGATACTAACAATCCCCAGTTTCTTGTTAAAGTTATTCTAATATGACTTCACTTTTTGTTCTTGTTGTGACTTTCGTCTGTATCACTAGAGAACACAGCAATAGAATTCGTTGTTGGTCAATTACATAAATAGATGTACCGTCCCCTGGTGTTTTTTTTACATCTATTTATGCAACAAAGCTATGCCACCTGGTGTTTTTTTTACTTGTATTTATGTAACAAAACTTTCCTACCTGGTGTTTTGGCATGTATTTATGTAACAAAGCTTTGACCCCTGGTATTTGGTACATCTATTTATGTAACAATGTTTTGGCTAATGGTGTTTTTTTACATCTATTTAAGTAGCAAAGCTTTGCCACCTGGTGTTTTTTTAACATGTATTTATGTAACAAAGCTTTGCCACCTGGTGTTTTTTACATTTATTTATGTGGCAAAGCTTTGCCCCCTGGTGTTTGGTACATCTATTTACGTAACACAGTTTTGCCACTTGGTGTTATGTATATGTATTTATGTAACAAAGCTTTGCCACCTGGTGTTTGTACATATATTTAAGTGCCAAAGCTTTGCTCCCTGGTGTTTGGTACATCTATTTATGTAAAAGGATTTGCCACTTAGTATTTTTTACGTGCATTTATGTAACAAAGCTTTGCCACCTGCTGTTTGGTACATCTATTTATGTTACAAAGCTTTGCCTTCTGGTGTTTTGTACATCTATTTTTGCACCAAAGATTTGCCACCTGGTGTTTTTTTTTTTACATGTATTCATGTAACAAAGCTTCGCCACCTGTTGTTTGGTACGTGTATTTATATAACAGCTTTGCCACTGGTGTTTGGTATATCTATTTATGTAACGCAGCTTTGCCACCTGTTGTTTGGTACATCTATTTGTGCTAGGCAATAACTTAAAATACTTCAAGGATCATCTTTCCACATAAGAACATATTTCGCCTTGGCTCAGTATTGTATTTGATCTGATAAATGTTCATTTGGTTTACTTCAATTGGTTGGAGTACAAAAGCAGTGCAGACATGCAGAAAAGACCTAGATTTTAATCGTACTCAGTCTCAGTGTGTATGGATTGATCGAGCAATTTGTGCCTCCTACATTCCCCTGCCAAAGCAACTGAGGAAGGAATTGAGCGAGCAATTTCTGCTTCCTACATTCCCCTACCAAAGCAACTGAGGAAGAAATTGAGCGAGAAATTTCTGCCTCCCATATTCCCCTGCCAAAGCAACTGAGGAAAAAATTGAGCAAGCAATAAGAAATTGAGCAAGCAATTTCTGCCTCCTACATTCCCCTGCGAAGCAACTGAGGAAGAAATTGAGCGAGCAATTTCTGCCTCCTACATTCCCCTGCCAAAGCAACTGAGGAAGAAATTGAGTGAGCAATTTCTGCCTCCTACATTCCCCTGCCAAAGCAACTGAGGAAGAAATTGAGCGAGCAATTTCTGTCTCCTACATTCCCCTGCCAAAGCAACTGAGGAAGAAGCATAAATTTGTTACCAACATTGATAAGAAGGAAAACAATGAACATTTCCTATACTCCATGTTTTGGTGGCATTACACCGCTGCTACATCTTTAATCATTAGTATTACAATCAGTGGATCAACCACAGTAACCATGTTAACGTTTCGTACATGTAAAAGTGTTTCTTGACGAGTGTACAATTTCACGCAGAAATGAAAATAGCGTTAGTGTGTCCACGATCACGCAAAAATAAGTGAGAGAATGACCAACCAACTTGACATGTTTACAGATTCCTTTATTGTTGAATAACCAGTTTGGTAATAGCTGGAGGGTAGTAAACGAAGGCTTGATGTGCGGCTCGTACGGAAAAGTTGAACCTATGCCAGTTCCACGGCATCACTAATTCAAAGTGGATTATGAGTAAGCGATAGAGTGGAAACCTGTTTTTCCGTATTTGCACTTTATGCGCAACAAGAAATTTGTGTACATGGAACGAGGCCTTACGTATAAATATACTCTTTTTTTTTCTATAGGAGCAGCAGAAATTATGTGCAACATGATTACCTTCTATAGTTTGTATCTGTACATTATAGCCTATAAACTTATACCATAGGATGGTTTATCATGCATGTATGTAGTATAGAGCATTCATTTTGAGATGCTCTGAACAGCTTTAAACTAGATGAAGCATGTGTAGATGCCAAGGAATAGAGAAAACTGAACAATGTGGCTAGTTACCTTTAACAGAATCCCACACAAAAACTTCCCCCTACACGTTTTCAGAAAATTCTCGTGTGCAAACGTACTCTAATTCATATCTTGTGTGAAGTTACTGCAATTGGCTTTCTGTGTCCACCCCCTGTATTATTCATAATAACCATATATCTTGTGTAAAGTTACTGCGATTGGCTTTCTGTGTCCACCCCCTGTATTATTCGTATTAACCATATATCTTGTGTAAAGTTATTGCAATTGGCTTTCTGTGCACCCCTTGCATTATTTTTAATGAACTGTTGTTTATGAAGCATATGAAACTGACGTAGGGAGGTATACATGGTAAGTTGTGCACGATCGTAAGGCACGGTGTGCATATTCAGGTAAATGATGCAGGGGTTTGTTTTCACCTCTTTTTGTTATTTGCATTTCACTTTTTTAAAACCAGTCCTTTTCTGACAGGCGACGCTTTATTACCACAATTCGAGTTTAGGCTTTTTAATTTAATTTTTAAAAATGAATTTGTTTTTTAAAGGAAAATGTTTGAGCATCCCAGAAAGAGCTAACGTGTGCAAAGAGAGAGGGCAGGGTGCGCATCGCACAACTTTTCATAACCTTGGCTTCGCCACTGGCATTTATTTATTTATTTATTTAACATTGTCGTAGCACCATAAGGCATTATAACGACATCAAATTTACCAAACAAAAAAAGAATAACTCTTAAAACTAAGTATTGGTGTGGCTGCATAGTATACGAGAAAGCTAAGCAACCAAGCTTTCCTTAAAAGCAATAAAGTTCTGATTTGTACAGTTTCACCTGTTAGCTCATTCCAGTCACGGATAGTTTTTGGGAAAAACACGCGGCTAAAACATTTGTTCTGCACTGGAACCTCCTAACCTTTTTTATATGATCATGCCGATCCATGTAGTCAAGGGCGATCAGAAAATCAACAGGATTCAAGCTAGTGTTCCCGTGGTAAATCTTGTGGAAGAGTACAAGTCGCTTGTCCTTTCTGCAAACACTCAATGGCTGCCATTCTAAAGTGTTCAGCATGCTGGAAACACATGCATCGTATGTAAATTCATTTAACACCATCCGGGTACCACGACGCTGCACTCCTTCAAGAACATCAATTAAAAATTGAGAATCGGGGTCCCAGACTGCACTGCAGTAATCAAGTTTTGATTTGACCAAAGCAGAGTCCTAGAGTCCCGGCAGTAAAAAGTCCCGGCAGAGTACTAGAGTCCCGGCAGTGACCTAGAGTCCCGGCAGTAAAAATAGTTAAGACTTACTCTACTAATTATTAAAAGTGCAACCAAGATCCACTTTTCAAATGCTCTAGTCCCGGTGCCAAGTCCCAGCTGCAATTTTCATTAGTAAGTCTTACCTATTTTTTACTGCCGGGACTCTAATATTTAGGACTTGGGTCCCGGCACCGAGACTAGAGCATTTCAAGAATAGGTTCCAGCCACAATTCTCATTAGTAAGTCTTGGTTAGTTTCTACTGTAGAGACTCCAATATTTGGGACTTGGGTCCCGGCACCAGCAGTTGAGTTTGTACAATGGATCCCGGTTGCACTTTTAATAACCCCTCCGCGATAGTCGTTATTAAAGTTTACTCACTCAATGATGGTCTGGTGCAAAACAGGTTCCGCACTGAACAAAAAAATATATTTAAGGATAAAAATTAGATGTACAGTTGGTTTGGAAATTTATATTTACAGTTTGAAAAATATATTTACAGTTTGAAAAATATATTTACAGTTTGAAAAATATTTATAGATGAAATTATAATTGGTCTGGCAATTATATTTACGGTTTGAAAAATATATTTACGGTAAAAAATATACTTACGGCTGAAAAATTAAATGTATGGTAAAAAATATATTTATGGATGAAACTTATACGTGCGGTTTGGTAAAACATATTTACAGTTTGAGAAATATATTTACGGATTGGAGAAATATATTTCCAGTTTGAAGAATATATTTACGAACGGACCTTGCATTAAGTCCCAAACGGCGCCCCATACAATACGACCTCTCTAATACGATCTTACTACGAAATCAAGAGTGCAAAGAACGAGAGTGATATTAAAAAAAAAACCATCAATCGCTTTAACAATCACTTTAAACTTGCAATCAGTTGCGTTATTCAGTGACGTCATCATCAACGAGGGGGACAAGCGGGATGCAGGGACAAACAGCGAGAGCTAATAGGTAGAAACGCGTGTTGTTACTACGGTGACTCATTCAGACAAACAACTTTTTTCCTACGTGCACAAAACTTTCATGAAACCGAAAATTTGGTGTTCCAACACCGGATAAGACACACTACAACCTAGGAAGATATATGGTAAATTGTACCAGTGCCAGTGGCCGTATCTTGTTCCGATTTCATAAACGTTTTGTGTGTCCCAAGTATGGTCCCAATAAACCACCGTATACGTTGCAGTCACGTAGCTTAAAAATGGCCGGCGAACAACAATACGGACAGTAAGGGAGAGCGAATTTCGTAAAGGTAAATTGTGTGAGCAAACATTTGCCATATGCGGCTTGTAAAAATACCACGAATTGTTTTGGCAGTTTGCGTCAGCACAATGTTTATTTGCCGGCAAATTTGAACTCCAATGTAGGCCGGCTTAAGCTACGATTTCCAGCGCCATGTTGTCTGTGCTTCTGTAGTCCTTGTCAAGTGGTACGCCAGTAAGTTATGTTATGACTGTAGGAGCAAGACTACCTATATTTAAAAAACTTAACGCTCGGTTTCACGTAGCATGCTAGACGTGTCGTCCAAGCGTTGCACTGAACTGAAAGCACGAAGAACGAAAAACCCCAATCGTAGCATTGGTTAGTGGTAGCGGGATGCACAAAAACGTGATATCTTCTCATTATTGGATTTACTGGTGTTGCAGCGCTAAACGAACATAATTTTACGGTAATGGTGACTGTTATTGAAGTCTTCCGACGATTTACTGCTACGTCAAAGGATCGTTAAACACATTTTTAAATTGAGAATTGAAAACGCTGTAGCGTATCATACACTACAATACACACGTACCTTGGTTGTTCTACTGCTTGAAATTCATGAAATTAAACCTCCGGAGGCTTTGTTTTGTCGTCGAGTGAACAAAGAGGTACGTAGCATGAAGCCATTGTTGTTAAACTTTAATAATTTGATGTCAATGCAGTGTTTCAGGTTTAAAATCCGCGTATCGCGTGTCACACGTACCTTTCACAGTTCAGTCCGCGTGCTAGAGCAGTTCATTTTTGGGGTGTAGGTTGCGCGACTGGTGGCAGAATCGGTGGCTAACTGGACGACGCGTCGAATTTCTAACGTTAAGCCTTTACATCCTGGTAGCCTTGGTAGGAGCTGCTAGAGTTTCAGTCCTCTGATGCGACCTTGAAAAGTGGTCTGCTACAATATGACCTCTGTTCTACAATAAAATTGTAGAAATCGAGAGTAAAAGAAGGAAAGTGATATTTTTAATAAGCTAATATTCGCTTTAACAATCACTTTAAACTTGCGGTGCACGACACTTATCACTGCTACCTTGAAAAGTGGCCAGTAACAATAAGACCCAACATTAAAGGTATTCCGAAATGGAGAATTCTCCCAAGAATGCAACGGTCCATGAGAAGCAAACGGCATCGTTTAATACATGTCGGCAAAGGTTGGGCCAAGCTCGAATGAAGTTAAGGATGTCAAAACACTGCAGACATTCCTTGAGAAGGAGGAAGTAGGGGTTGTTGGCTACTTCCAATCTGAGGATGCAGGTTTGAAAAAGAAATTTGAGAAAGTATCTGACAACACTAATTAGCTATTGTGGGTGATTTACTTTCTGCCTCTCCCAGACAAAATGACAAAACTAGCATATGCATGAACAATTGAACATGTACGTGGAAGACCATAATAGAACTGTCTCGTGCTTATTTGTGGCTTTGCCGCCATCATTTCACTCTTGAATCACACCTGTGGTAAGTTGTTGATAGGTATGAAAAATGCCGGCTCTAATGATATGACCGCTGCACGTTCACTTGCGTTTTGCACTTGTCATCCATGACGTCATAGGTAATTTGTTGTTGCTTGTAATGCTAAGTTTTAGGATAACTTCATTCTGTCATATTATTGTTCGCACTCCTCAATATGTCCTTATTCCTAAGATATATATTTTAATCAGATCTAGTATTTATCTCTATATCCCCTTTTAACTCATTTTATGCAAATTTCTTCCCGAGCTTATAAACAACCGTCGTCGTGACTCGTCAGCTCTTCTCGGATGGAATTCTCCCGAGTTCGTTTCTTGTCTGGCGTTGCATGTAATCACTCATTCGCCACCATGGGGTAGGACTTGGCTTCCCTGCAGACTCCTGCGTAAAATCACGGACTAATCACAGACCTGCGTGACGTATCCTTGCCGACGTAACTATCATTTGGTGAAGGAGGCAAGATGGCAGAAGTAGCAAGCTGACTTGTATGGTGTGTCTCCAGCCTAAACCTCTCCCATGAGTGGGAATGGAAGCCTCAATCTGGTTTAATCCACTGTCATCTTTCGTCGGAGATGCCTCGCAAGATCAGCTTTCTAATAAGGTAAAAAGAATTTGCTACTAAGGTCGATTTGTCACCACATTGCATGTTAGTGAGCGTCGTTACGAGGACGCGAGTGAAATTTAGAATTGATGCCTAATTCTATAAATAAGTGAAACCAGTGTATCATGGAGTAATCTAGAAGCAAGTGTGCATTTAGCCTTAGGAAGTGGAGTAGGTGCGTGCAATTTGGAAGGAAAGTTTTAGTGCCGTAACTAATGATATCCCGTTCTGTTTAACAGATAGCTTATGCCACTCGTAATGAAGCCTTAGCCTTTATGAAGCATTTGGTGCCACGCCGTTAGATATCGACGCTTCTTAATTCACTGAATTCACTTATAGGCCTTAATCATTAACGAGTCTCGAGCATTTTTATCTAACGTAAATCTTAAAATGTTGAACCCCGTCTAAGAGAGCTATTGTGCCGTATTTGTACTTCATGTCAATAAATGTTATTTATTTTTCACTGGGGAAAAACCTCTACTTGGTTGCGTGTGAGTATTGGGAGTAGATTTAATCATAGCTGTGTATTTTAACCTGAACCTCCTTCTTCATACCCGGGCCATCCTTCCAACACCCCCCCCCCCCCCAGACAATTCCCAACAGCCATAATCTCTCCTCCGTCCTGAACTCACCTCTCCTCCTCTTCCCCCCCCCCCCCCAAGAAGGGTAGGACAACTGGTCATTTGAAAAAGGGGCGACTTAGAAAGGGGGTGGGGGAATCATTACCATAGGGGTCACAGGACGCGCTGTTGAGTGAGCTAAGTGAACGAAAATTAGCATTGTAAGACTGACATCGTGAGTGTTTACTAAGCATAACCAGACTAAAAGATTTACAAAGAAACTTAATTTGGCACCGCAAGGACCCACAGAAGATAATCCTGACCACACACGATTTTTAAAACCATGCGTAGAACGGACTTCAGCAAGAACGAAAAATTGTTTCATGCAACAATGCGTGAGAGCGCCAATGTTTAAAATGGTGCATCCTGTGATTTGAGTCACAGAATGCTCTGATTGAACGAGCGAAGCAGTGTGTGAACAATTTGATTTAATAAACTTACTTTGGTGAAACATTGGCATACATCTGATCGATCAAACCGTACCAGTGTTGCATGCAAACGGTGCATCCAACATAAGCCGTGCTTCCACTTGTAATAAATAAGTATGATAGGCAAATGCTAACACGAGTTATGCAAAGGGTTTGTACTTTGGACTCGTTTGTAAATTATAAATTGCTGGACTTTTCCAAGATTATTCCAGGACTTAATCAATGACAATTCTAGGACCACAAACGAGTAACGACACAATGGCAACACAATGGAATCGCTATTTGTTAAATATGAAATTTTAGCAATACTGTGCAAACATGCAAACATGCAGTATCGTTTATCGTTCCGTTAAACGATACTTAATCGCTGCAATCATTTTTTTTTCCTTTCTATTTTTCCGTACTTGTGTGTTTCACAATACAATGCACACACATGGTGGCACTGAAAACAGAAACACGATTTTCTGTTACCATTATGGGAGTTTCTAGGAGTGCTTCCAGGAATTGCAGAAAAGAATTTCATTTTTATTGTCCAGGACCTTTCCAGGATGCGCTGATTAAGTGAGCGAATTAGCAATTAGCATTGTCAGACTGACATCGTGAGTGTTCACTAAGTATAACCAGACTAAAAGGTTTACAAAAAAACTTAATTTGATAATAATAGTAATAATAATATGTTTATTGCGATAGCAACAGGTCTGGCAAGGACCGGGGGGTCACTAACAGCCAGCCCTAGTTATATATAAGTACAGTGTCTGCAGAATGGCCTAGGAATGGTGATCAGAAGAGGTTTGTGGGCACGAATGCCTTACCACCTAGGTTAGACCTGCCAGGGCCCGAAAGTCCTCGATGGCATCGCCAAACGTGTAGGAGAGGGGAAGGGTGTGAAAAGATTTAAAAGGCCCAAGCAGTACAAAAAAAAAAGTAAAAAAGTTTTGCTTAGAAATAGCAAAATATGCTACGATGAATGTTAAAACCTAATGCACCCAGATAGCGGGATATGTCATCACTTAGTAAAATAGCTTTTGAAAAACGTTAAAAAAAACCCTACGGATGGGAGGACAACCACTGTCACCAGTAAGTATTATGGAGGTGGTAGGGGACGCTTCAAGAATTTAAACAGTGGCTCAAAATCTAACATTTGATGCCGCAAGGACCCACAGAAGATAATTCTGACCACACATCGCTGCCGTATTAACGATGTATGGAAGCGACAGCAGAAGAGACGAAACGTCAGCGTCTACAGTTTCACCTTTAAGTGCATTGGTACTAGGTACTTACTACAGTTTTCTATAACGTCATTCCAGGTTGAAAATTGTTTGTTGGTGAAGCTCAATCCCCACGTTTTATTGATCAAGCAAACCGAAGTGGCAATGACTGGACCTTTTCCTACAAGGCTGCAGTAATAGTTGATTGTTGTGCCTTCATGGCGGGTTTTGCCATCCCAGTCCCAAACTGTCTTGTTGAATGGTAATTCGGGTTCGTCGTTACAAACTGTAAATAAATATTGAATGTGTACAATCAATATGTATTCTAGGCGCCACACACAGGATCCACTCATGAAAAAGTCAATTTACAATGAAATCTGAAACATGAACACAGCCAGCCACGCATTTCAGAGGGATGGTAATCATGGTTAGTAAACTACCTGGACCACCCTATAGCCGAACACGGATCTAGAAGGAGGCGTTGGGAGCGATCGTCCCTCCTAAAACTAAACCAGACACACGAGCTGATAGTACAGTATTATTTTTTAATCATCTTCACTAACTGCGTACATTTTTTATGATTTCCTACGCAGATAAAGGCACACTACAAAAGCGTCATAAATGGTTTTTTACGTTGGTTTCGTTCGTTTTTCTTGATTTCGTCTACTTTCGTCTACTTTCGTTATACTTTCGTCTACTTTCGTTATACTTTCGTCTACTTTCGTTATACTTTCGTCTACTTTCGTTTTACTTTTATTCATTGTTATACAATGCACAATACAAAAATAGCCGAAAGTAAAACAAAAGAACGAAACCAATGTATAAAACCTGTAAAAATGTTAATTTTTTACCCTTCTGTTTCAGAAATATTTCCAAATTTTTAAGATAACGAGAATAGCTTGAAGACAAAAATCCACGACATAAAGAATCGAGCAAGTAGAAAGTAATCGAATAAAAAATCTCTAAGAATAGAATTAAGTTATTATTTCTAAGAATTTTTAGTTTAAACAGGAATTGGTGGGCACAAAAACAGCGTGCCTTACATGAGTCTTGCTTACGTGTTCCCTCCACCCCCCCCCCCTCCCCCACGTCCCTAAAATTTGTAAACCGGGACCACGATTGGAAAACTAGGTTTTCGACCACTAGCTTATGCAAAATCGCCCCTGCTAAAATTTCATCCTGGGTCATCATTACAGCGGGTTAGGCAATTTGGCCGCCACGAGTAAGCCATTTCATTTCTTCGGTCTGTTTGGCAGTTGGCAAAGCAAGTCGCATTGGTGAATTTTTGATTTTGAGTCGCAACATCTACTGCCAAATAGTGGCAACTGACAAAAGCTTAGTATTTCCCTGAAAACACCATTTAAGTAGCCTTCACGTACTAACAAATAAATTTCTGCACAGCATTTTACACGCAAGCTATTAAATTTCTCGATTGCACGTATCTCTTCAGTAAATAGTGGCATGACAATAATTCGTGTATCCAGAAAATGTTGCAAGGTAAAAAGTGGCAGCATCTCAAGTGGTGTTCTTTTTAACTGCAACTCCCACCCTCGACTGAAACAAAGCAGCAACAGGACAAATTAATCGAATCACTATGTGATCACTTTCGCTTTACGATTAACCCATATAGTACGTGCTGTTAGTGACAAAAAGTGACAAAACATTTTAGTTCCGGCAACAAGCTGCATATTGCACATGAAGCTGTACACACATTGCAGTTACCGGAAGTGACGACGTAATCCGTGACGACATCATCAAAATGGCCACCATGCAACGTACTAAATGTCTATTACCTCCGGAACTAATCGATCAATCCTAACGTGCGATCTATTGTTGGAAAGATAATTTAATTTGCTAAAAGAAATGCCGTAAATCAATTAGTTTCTACGTAATTTGAAGGAAAACATATGATGTTCTAAAAATGGCCACCATACGATATACTAAATCTCGTGTATCTCCGGAACTAATAGATCAATGTTAAAATGTAACCTACAGTTGGAAAGATAATTTAATTTGTTAAAAGAATTGCCAGAACATTGTTTGCCGTATATGTATTAGTTTTTGTTTGATATATATAAAAACATATTACAGTGTCATAAAAATGACCGCCATGCGATATACTAATATGTAGTTTCTCCGGAACGAATATATCAATATTATCCTGCAACCTATTGTTGGAAATATAATTTAATTTGCGAAAAGAACTATGCCGTAATTTGTTTTTGTTTAATTCGAAGAAAAATGTACACATAATTATTGCCACTTTATATGTGTAATTAAAGTCGGTTTTATTCTAATTTTGTTACCTATAATATATTCACTTGTGATGTAATAGATAATATAGATCATAACACAGCCTTCAGTACATCGGCAAACTCATTCCGTGGAACAGGTATGTCTTATCTTTCACCCACCAGAAGGTATGTCTGTGACAACCAGTCTCAACCTAGAACAATCGAAGAATAAAGCAGAATAGGCTTGCCTGAGTCCTGTACAAGTCTTCCTCGCATACCCATGGTAAATTACACCAGCGAAAAAAAATAATTGATGCACTCGTGGAAATGATGGACTGGTCAGAATCAACCAGAAGCAAGACTGACCACGAAGGTAAAGTGGGGTAGCCTTTCATTCCCGTCAAAACGTCCATGAAGGTTTCAAACGTAAATGTACATCAATTCTCCTCCCACTACTAGGATGTGATGTGAATTCCTCATCCATGTTTCGTCGTGCCATGAACATTATCCATCACAGATGCCGATCAACCATCACAAAGCTGCCCATAGAAATGGCTGTCATTTCAATGATTGGTTGCCAGTTAGCAGGTAGTGGCTAGAATGACAACTTTGTTCAAGCCTGTGTTGCAACCCAAGGAAGGCAGACAACATTCTGAAGTCATCGCATGTAAAACAAAATAGGTACGCACACAAGTTTAGCATCACAGGCCTTCATATTCTGCAGAATGAGGTTATCACAATCAGGGTGATGACATGACAGTTTAGACAGTCGTTTAAGAGGAGGCTGAATTGATATTCTGGGATGGATGACAACTGCTGGGGTAACGTAGCCTCTATAGACTTGCAAGTGTACTAAGAGAGGGACCAGATGTCGTATTAAACAATGACTTTCCAGTACACTTCCGCGTGCCTGTGAAGGCCACTGCTCAAGTGACACACTGTGAACAATACGACACAGCTTTAATAATTTACCTTTTCCAAAAGAACCACATACAAAGGAGCAATAATTACATGCACATTATGTATTCCCTCACATTAAAAAAACCTAAAATATTTACGGGATGCATTGTTCAGGCATTTCTTTTAGAAGATTAAATTATTTTTCCAATGGAAGGTCGCAAGATAATTTTGATCAATTAATTCCGGAGATACACAAGATCCAAAAAAACTATAGGCCAATAGCACTTACAGTTGTGCCTTGTAAGATAATGGAAAATGTAATACGCAAAACGATGATGCAGTATGTGGCAAAATTTAATATTATAATGAATGACCAGTTCGGTTTTCTGCCAGGTCGCTCTTCTGTACACCAACTATTGATGGCTCTAGATAAGTGGACCGATGCTTTTGACCAAGGTATTTCTTCGGACGTAGTTTTGTTTGATTTTCAAAAAGCGTTTGAATCAGTGGTCCATAAAAAATTGCTTTACAAACTACAATACTATGGCTTTGGAGGCCAACTTTTAAATTGGATCAAATCATTCATCACTGGTAGGACTCATCAAGTAGTAATCGGCAGATCCAAATCAGCAAGTACAGACGTTATTAGCGGTGTACCTCAGGGTTCTGTACTTGGACCTTTATTGTTTATTTTTTTCTTAAATGATTTGGAGTGCAATCCAGCAAATGCAACTCAGGAAAAGTTTGCAGATGACTTAAAACTTCACGCAGCAATAATAACTACTCAGGAAAATTTGCGACTGCAGGCTGAAATTGAATATGTCTTTGAGTGGGCGTGTAATTGGCAGTTGCCAATCTCGTATGCCAAGTGCAAGAGTTTTCATGTTGGGAGTAAAAATCCTACTTTTGTATATACCGTAAATAATGAAAAGCTGCCAAATACTGATATTGTGAAAGATTTAGGTGTATGGTTCACCCACGACATGAAGTCATCAGTACATTGCAGCCATGTGGTGCTGGCTGCAAACTGCAGATCAGCTATAGTCCGACGATGCTTTAGCTCAGGAAACATCCACACCAGGTTATGGGCATTCAAGGTGTACGTTCGTCCACTTTTGGAGTACGCAAGCCCGGTTTGGTCGCCGTATCTCCTTAAAGATATCGACCATCTTGAGTCGGTTCAGCGACGTTTTACAAAATATTTGCCAGGTATGCGCGATTTACCATACTGTATGCGTCTTAAACAGCTGGGTCTCGACTCCTTAGAACTCCGTAGGCTGAAAGCTGATCTTACGTTAACATTCAGTATTCTCCATTGCCAACTATCAATTGACCTACCATTCTTTGATCTTAGTCCCGTGACGTGGACAAGGGGTCACAGTCACAAACTGGTAATACAAAAAGCAAGACTTGATTGTAGAAAAAATTTCTTTGCGTTACGGGTGGTGCCAGTATGGAATTCACTGTCTGAAGAAGCAGTAACGGCCTCCTCTGTTGACTGCTTCAAAAAAATTTTAAATTTGATCGACTTGTCATCGTTTTTAAAGCGACCTGAGTATTGCTCAGTAAACTAAATATTTCTTTTTTTAATTTTTAAAGTTTTTAATATTTTTTTTAACAATCTTTTTCTCCAGTTTACTGGTATATAACAATTGGCCTCCCAATTTACCCCTTTTTCCCCTCGCCTGGCGATGCCATCGGGGACCTTTGAGTCCCTGGCAGGTCTAACCTTGGTGGCAAGGCAGGCGAGCCCCGAAAACCTTTCCTTCCCATCAACACTTTTCCTGGCCATGCTTCTCAATGTATTTTTTTTTTTTATCTTCATGTTTCATTGTTCCCATTTATTTTGGAAATTTGATTGTCATTTCTTTGGCTGGCAGTCAGTGATCCGATGTGATCCTTACCAGACCAGTTGCCCTAGCAACAAACTATTTATTATAAGATCAAGCATACTGCATGTTGGCCATTTTGAAGACGTTATAATGTGCTTTCCTTCAAATTGCGTAGAAACTAATAGATTTACGGCGTACATTGCTCCGACATTTCTTTTAGCAAATTAAATTATCTTTCCAACGATAGTTTGCACGAAAACATTAATCAAATAGTTCCGGAGATTACTGAGAATTAATATATTGCACAACAGTCATATGTTTTTCTTCAGGTTAAACCAAAACTAATAGATTTACGGCGTACATTGTTCCGGCATTTCTTTTAGAAAATTAAATTAGCTTTCTAACAATAGGTCGCACGACAGGATTGATCAATTAGTTCCGGAGATAATAGAGATTTAGTACATTGCGTGCTGGCCATTTTGATGACGTCATCACGCAATACGTCGTCACTCCTAGGAGTGTCTCCCGGCGGATTTGGAAACTACAACATGTGAGAAGCTTCCATGTGCAATATGCAGATTGTTGCCGAAACTGAAATATTTTTGCACTAACAGCATGCACTAATAATCATTAATAAAACTGGATCAGAAAGTTATGACTGTTTACCAATAATTTACATGCGATCGGAGTTTCTGAAATCAAATGCTGTAATAATGGTATGGATTTAAGCTAATAGATCGCCGAATAAAAATTGTAAAATACTTGCCTAAAAAAATATTGGGTGTAATGGTAAAATAACGGAGCCTGTCTGTCAAATTTCTCAAGCGAACGTGCATGCTCATTACAGCCACGCACGGATGGAAGGATACCAGCGGTTTAATTATACAGGGTGGTCAACAAGTCTGGTCACAGCAAACATCTCAAGACGTATTGGTAGTAGAAAGGTAAAGTTTACATGCAGAAATATGTCACATGTGACGAGTCCCACGGCATCAACCAAAATGCCCTTGAATCCCACTATCGAAGTCATTCAATTGTTGTTTTTTTAACCCTAACAGATACGACATAAAAGTCAATTGCAAAGTTGTATGGGCTGACAAAGTAAACCTCACATAGAAAGCAGAACTGAAACAGCTTCATAATTACAAGCGCTGGGAACAAAACAAGAAAGCCATTGCAGCGAAGCTAACAAAGGGAAAGCAACCAATGCGTACGCATTTTTCCCCAAGACTCATTCATATTTATTACAACATATACTTATTAGATGAAGCGGAGTGCTGTTGTAAGTCATTTCATAATTATGGTATCATGGCGAAAGCATGATCATACGTGATTAAAGGTAAATCACGCCTACAGTATTAATATGGCAAGCAAAGTTTGCTTCACTGCAATGCCGATCTTGTTTTATTTGTAGCTCCTGTAATTATGAAGCTATTTCAGTTCTGCTCTCTGTATGAGGTTTATTTTGTCAGCCTGCACAACTTTGCAATTGGCTTTTAATGTCGTATCTCTTAGGGTTCAAAAAATAAAAACTAAATGTCCTTGATAGGGTGATTCAAGGTCTTTCCGATTGATCCCATGGGACTCATACACATGATATATTTCAGCATATCAACCTTACCTTTCTACGATCAATACTTCATAGATGTTTGCTGTGACCAGACTTTTGAATACCCTCTGTATAGATTATCTGGTGGGTGTTAGCACAGGGGCATGTAGTGCACAACACACTGTATGGATAAAGAGTATACATAGCATATACAGTCTGAATAAGTCTGACCAATCTAACGAAATCAGTAGGCGTAAGATCGGTTACACAATTTATTTACCTTGATATATCTTCGCAGAAGTCCTACTGCGTTAATGGGATGAGGCCGTGTTGAAATGATCATTCAGGTAAATGATTGGTTGAATAATATTAATAGGACTCTGGATAATACTCACATACTTGGAATTATTTCACTTATTCGGTTATGTCTCATAAAAGAAAGCCATAAGATTGGTTTGAAACATGCTGTCTCTAACTTACGTTTGTTCATCTAGGTTTCATACGCTTCAAACATACGTGTATGGCGCCATAATGGAGGGGAAAAAATTGGAAACACAATACTTTTACAATACTCACATTAAAGTTGAAGTCGGCACCATCATGGAGGGAAACAAACTGGAAACACAATACTTTCACCATACTCACATTAAAGTTGAATTCACAGTATCTACCTTCTTACTTATTACCAGTCCGTTGATCATTACAGTTAAGTGTTCATGTTGTTTTCACACGGGAAAACTTCCAAGGGCAAAATGGCGCTGGTCAAACACACGGGGTCTCGGCACAAACTAAGTGTAGCACGAGCAAAAAAAAAACACACAAAAAAAAAACACAGTACCACAACACACATAACCAACAAGGGGGTAAAACTAGCCTGAGAAACAAACCGCGTGCCGCGATTTTTCTTTTGAGTGCTTACGTTCCAGGCTTCTTAAAACCTGCAGCTCTGTCTAATTCGAGTGGCACCGACAATTCATCCATACCTCATTATGTGTGGTTGGTGGTTTTATGTGTTTTTATGTGGTTTTTATGTGTTGTTGGTTAAAGTGTCGTTGTCTTTATTTTATGCCCATACACTTGACGGTTGTTAGTGTAGTGGACTCTGAACATACTGTTGGACCACAGACGCTCGGCACACAGTACAAGAAGCACATGCCCAAAAAATTATTTAAACAAAAAAACACCACCAAAATACACAATACCAACAAGGGGGAAAACTAGCTTGCGAAAATGCATATCGGATTGTCAATTATAAACAAACTGAGCTCCGCTACTTTTCGTTTGATTGCTTTCGTTCCAGGCTTTAATGAACTCCAGCTCTTTCTAATTCAAGCGGTACCGACAATTCATCCCTACCTCATTTTTTCACAACTCGAGCCCCCAAGTACAGGAGTGTAGGCTAAACCACCCCTAAACACCCAATGGAAGGGGTACTGTCCAAATCCTTGATTTCGTCACAACAAACCACAATCTCTTTGCGACTTTATTTTCCGATTTTGACATACCTCGTTGGAATCCTAAGATCTTTAGTTTTCCCACCGTTCTATCCTTTTTTTCCTAATAACACATGCAAGAGTAGAAATCCACTACAGAGTTACGCAAAGGACGTCAACATACACACAATACAACAACTTCTTAATTCTCTAATGCTCAAGCAACTCATGAACACAACGGCGTCGAGCAGTAACTTCGCTAGCATGTGACGTCACAGATGGGCCAGCCAATGGCCCTCCGTGTTTGCTGGCACGAGTGTTGTGCTCCAAGCGAGGCATTGCTGCCCATTGCATTGAGTTTGTATACTTGCTCTACCAATTGTGCAACATACCCAGATTCATCCTCGTCACGTGTATGCTACGAGAAGCAGTATTCCTGCTCATTGTGTTTGAATTTGTGTACTTGCGGTACCATTTCTGTAACATACCCATATTCATTCCCACAACATGTACGCTAGACTCCACTTCAACCACACAAGTTACCAAAGGGCAGATCTGTAACGTCATTCATCACAGGCGAATGAAACATGTTGGAGGCCGATATGCACAATTATTTAAAGACTATCAATATCGTTGGACTCAGGTCGTTCGTAACGTACTTAAAAGTATGCGCGAAAATTGTTCATGCCGTAATCGAGCCAAGACAACTTACTTAACCTATATTAAAGTGAACAATAATGCGACGGAACAACAAAACAAATGTTGAGATTTGCTAACTGGCACTCCTCTGATCCAGCTGTACACCAAGTGTATTTCTTCTAATCAAACTTATTCTGTAAACCTAAATCTAACGCAGTAGCTTTTACCTTTGCCATTATTGGAGCTGGTCTCGATCTTTTACGAATGCCGTAATCCAGTTATCAGAAAAGTCTGAACATTTCAGCAGCACCTAGACCCACGTAGCCCTAAGTGTATACCAAGTTAGATTCCGATGTGATAAGTGATTTATAAAGAAATCACCCAGACAAACAAACAGTCCCGATGTGATAAGTGGTTTGCAAGAAATCGCCCGGACAAACAAACCACCCCGATGTGATAGATGATTTGACAGAAATCATCCGGACAAACAAATACTCCTGATCTGACAAGTGTTTTGAAGAAATCGCCTGGACAAAGCAAACAGTCCCGATCTGTTAAGTGGTTTGAAAGAATTCGCCTGGAAAAACGAACAGTCCCGATCCGATAAGCGGTTCGTAGGAAATCGCCCGAACAAACAAACAGTCCCAATGAGTTAAGTGGTTTGAAAGAATGCGTCTGGACAAACAAACAGTCCCAATCTGATAAGTGGTTTGAAAAAAAAATCGTCTTGACAAACAAGACAGACAACGTTTCAAAGCCTAGTACTGAACCTATATGTAGTAATTATGGATCTTACGCATTTGAGCAAATAATTTAGCATTCACGAAATAATTTTCTAATATTTCTATTCTCTTAATCTAGTATTTCCAGCACACAATTCAGCATATTTTAACCACATGCCTTCTTAAGTCAAGAGTAATATTTATAACATTTTCTTTCAATTTCACAAAACTACCTACCGCATAGTTTAGCAAGTGCTTGATCCCATGTTCCTTCATTGTCCATGTACACCCAGCCTTTATCTTGACTAGGTCCTAAATTGGTACAAATGCTCTTACGAATCACTGGCGAGTTCATGGTAGCACTGCATACATAACTCACTTCAGAACCGACGTAGTAGTCGCCAGGCCGTGCTATTGTCATGTTTAAGGAAACCAAGGTGCTTTGGTTGTATGGGGTGTTTTTGCACACTAAAATTCAAATAAAGAAAAGCTGTTTCAATCTTCCAATAGTCTTCACTGTTTTCACTATTTAGAACAAATCTTCAGAATGTGGCCTAATTGACATGCAAACGTTATCGGAACAATTCAAACATCCTGACTCTGCAAGCTGTGGGTTACGTGCAGAATTCCCACTTTAAGGAGGTTTCTACAGAAAGAAAATGGATCTGTAGCAGTACAATCATGCAGAAAAGGTAAGCCTTCGATATAACAAATCTCTGAATAAGGAATTTCTTAATCTAGCGAATAATTTTTACCTTTTCGTAGGATTTCCCACCCTACCAAAGGTAGGCTGTTCGGTTCGAAAGAAACCAGTTGCTCAAGTTATTTAAAAAGGTAGTTCCTGGACATAAAAACTCGATTTATAAATGGCTTAAACCAAGATCGATGGGACGACAGTATATAGGAAGGTTGGTTATTCACCAGATCATCAAGTGACGTCACTGGACGCACACTGGAACCTTTTTGGTTTGACTTGCGCGCATGTGAGTAAACTGTTGGGTGGTATTGTGACGTCAGTGGAGGCAGCAAAATCAACAGCCAATGGAAAAGAAATATGCAAAAAGCTCAGAATAGGGCCCCCCCCCCCCCGGCTTGAACCATTGGTTTCTTTTGAATTTTCGGTATTTTCATTTTCATTGCAAATGTAGGCTGTCACAGCCCGACATCCAGGAACGCTAACTGACAGTTTACGTACTTACCTCCACCCACAAATAGCATAATAATATACGAAACTGTTGTATACTTTGGGGTATTCTGTGCTCTACTT